>JAOVVI020001583.1:0-23823 GCA_028571085.2 Nepenthes alata
ATTAATAATTTTAATATATAAATAAATATACGAATATTGTTTTTTGAAAAAAACGATATATGAACGTCTTGTTTACCAAAATTATTAGAAAAATGAGCGGCGACCCTCCCTCGATTGATAACAAAGAAGAGAGACAGATGAAATATACAAATAGTGGGAAACAAAGGCAAATATTTAGGGGGAAAAAATCGCAAAGAATCCCACAAATTAAAAGGAAAGATATTAAAAATATTCACAGTTTTTTTTCTTTTTTTTTTATTTTGATTCTAGTAACTTTCTATTTTAGTGTGTATTTTATTCAATGTAAAATTATTGTTAGCAAAATTACAATATAAACAACCATAAACCATTGATACTTATTATTATTACATCAATTTAATATATTGAAATTATATTTGACAACTATAAAGAATTGGTTTTCAAGCATAAGTTTTCATAAAATTAAGCCGGATGTAAAAAAATTATACTAATAATAAAAATTAGCTCTAACACAACACCCCTTTTTTTATGTTTACTAAAATTTGATATTATAGATTCAATTTATAGAAACATAACTAATTAGCTAAGGAACAATTAATTTAAAGAAAATCATTTAGTATTCCTTAAAGCTTGAGTTTGTTTATAGTTATTTTGATAAGATTATTGGATTAAATTTTTAATATATTAAATTTGTATGATTAATGATTGGTAAAGTGCTTTTAATAATTACCAGCGTACAGAAGAATGATTACCCAATCATCTTTAACTATAAACGATTAATATTACGAATCAGTTAATTAATTTTCAGTTAGATAATCATATGACCTTATTGATAAAAAATTAACTATTTGACAATGATTTAATAACAAATTTTAGTTTATTAAGAGTATGTAAGAATAATTATTTGGTCACTATCAGTGACAAAATAAATGATCAATATTTGTATTGATTATAATTATCGATAATAATAATTATAACTATATCTAAGATGAGAATAAATAATTTTATGATCATTTTTCAATTTGCTATACCTCATTGTTGAGATTGGTGCTAGTAATTTCATATATTTTGACCACCCTTTATATGCGCAGGGGCGGAGGAAACGTAAATCCAAAGCTGACCCTCTTCCTCTTCGTCTGCACCTCCATGGCACGGCAATCAGGGGCGAAAGGGAATCAAGTGCAAGTTTACCATCAATTAACTACAGTAATCTCCTTTGACCTTATCACCCAAAACATCTCACTCTGCAATTATGACTGAGCTTTCATTGTTAATCATCCTGCCAGCTGATAAGACACCAACTTTGAAATTTCTAATGATCTTTCCAAACGGATCTAATCTGTATTTTTAAAATTTAATATATATATATAATAAAAAAGCCAACAACTGGAACACAATTTGGTTGTTGCATTACGGCAAGTACACAGTCATCACCGCATTTTGTTTTTGAATATCTTCTCTCTCGATCCGACCGCCACCGCCACCACAATTTTTGTTTGTCAGCCGTTGCTGCCTGCCATAATAAAAGCAGATCGTTTTCCATCATGATGTTCTACTCCCATGTCCAACTGTTGTTGAGAACCGCCGCTTGCATTAATGGAAAATCTGCTCAGCCAGGATGCCAAAGTAACAGTACTCGCTGCCCCCCTGTCATCAGCTAATTCATTGACGCATGTTCAAGAACACCAGCTGTCAAATATTTATATTTGATAATTTTTTTGGGCAAGTATACACTCGAGATTTGGAAGAAGCTGGTGACTAATATGGGTTAACTCAAGTTCGAATAGTGTAAGGTTTTGGATATAAATAACATTCAACTTATACTACAAGTTTCCGTGCAAGTGGTGCTGCATAGCTTGTTCCTTGATGGTCCTGCCAGATCTTGACAAGTTGTGAAAAATTTTCAGAGAGTTAAAAGAACTCATTGTTGGATAGATGTGTACTTATAGTGTAGTAATTTAATTTGAGATAACACTCAAAATGTATATTACAAAGTTTCACAAATATCTATTTTAGTTTAATATTATCATTCAAGATTTTGACAGACTGTGTGACTTGTTAACTTCCTTAAAAAACATGATCTCTAACAAAGAGAGTCAAATGCTCCACTGTCATCACCTTACGCCATCTTGCCGCGAGAAAGCCAACGTCGTTGCAAACGATACGGTCGCCCAGTGCGTGCTTCTCACTCGGGGTTACAAGATACAGAGACGACAGTTTCGTAGATGCAGGGCAGCGGGAAAAAGTGCCGCTGAAAGCAGAGAGCTTATTGAAGAAGCGTAGTTACTGGAATATTTAGAATTAAATTGAAAATAGCAGTTGAATAGTGACTAGTGAGTGAGTACGGTTTACAAAAAAACCGGTAAAGACTCTAGTAATACAAAAGACATCCGTCTAAGGACTTTTCCATTTTGCTTGTTCTCTCTCTCTTTCTCTCTCCCTCTCTCTCTCTCTCATATCATGCGGTTTTGCAAGCCCATTTCAATGCTTAGCAGTTCGCACCGCCCGCGACAGAAACAATTGTTTTTTGGGTTCCTGTTCGACAGCTCATTTTGAGTCACAGTGCCAAATAGCCTCTCTCTCTCTCTCTCTCTCTCTCTCTCTCTCTCTAGTTGCGACTCCAACAAGTAAAACCAAAAGTCCTCTTTTTCAACGTTCCCTCCACCAGATCTCTCGGGGTACAGCCCTTGGAGATGCGTGCCTTACTCGGCGTATTCCCCTTCTTCAAATCTCCTTCTAGCCTCTTCCTCTGATTTATATTCTCCCATACATCCCTCAAATCTTTCTCTAACCCTCTCAACCTACTCTCCCTCTGCGCACTGTAGATACGCCGATATATATATATTTTGAAGTTTTAGGTTGTACCGTTCTTTTGACGATCTGGGTTATTGTGGGATCGTGGAAAAGAGGGTATTTTTGAAGGGAGAATGGCGAACGGTGTGGAGGGAGAGGGTGGAGGAGAAATAGAGGTGTTTAGCGAGGAGGAAGTGAGAGAGATAAGTGGATTGAAGAGAGGAGAAGATTATATAGAGGTGATATGTGGGTGTACTAGCCATAGGTATGGAGATGCTGTTGGAAGGCTTAGGGTTTTCCTTAATGGTGATCTCCAAATCTCCTGTGAATGCACTCCTGGTTGTCAGGAAGGTCTCCCCTTTCTCTCTCTCTCCCTTCAATCATTCTCCTTTACTCTCACTACTCGTCTTTCCCTTCTCTCTTTTCCTAGGAATTTCTAGCCAATGGGTTTTGATGGATGCACTTCTAACATGTGTTAAGACTTAATACATATAACTGTACATGAAGCTGTGTGGCGCTGAGTTTTTATTGTTATTGGTGTAGTCATCTCCTGGTTTCTGTTATTAAGTTTTCAAGAATTCGGCAAAAAATGCTGGTTCTTTGTCACACAGTTCTGGTGTATGATGATATGCCTACCCGACATTGTAGTACACTTTTGAGTCTTTAGTGATGTACTTCGGCCCTCTCAAGTTGCTAACCCGCATGCTGCATAGTATTTCTGTACTTCGATGAAAGAAAAATAAGAAAAAGGAATTATTTTTTGTGTAAATGGATTGCTGAACGACATACGTTCTCAGTCTCGTGATTCTAAAATTCTGTACTCTTCTCAAGTGTAAGTTTGATTCTAGATTTCTGTTTTCTTCTGGTTACAATGTTACGTGGTTTGTTCAACTAAATTGCTATAGATCACTTCCAGCTCCGGACCTTTTAATAGTAACTCCGGGTAAAGACCCCAGGCTGCTCTTTTTGCTTGGAAAATCATGCAGTTGCCTCGTGGGAAGTTAGCCAAACGCATGAATGATGTATAAATATCACTGTTTCTTAACTACATGCTGCTGTATCAAAAACATGATTGATATGGCTGGTGAGATTATGTTCGTCGGAGATAGGAACGTTTGCTGCTATTGTTTATTGAAAAACTAGAGTTTTTTTTAATGAATTTATTCTTGTAAGTTAAAAAAAGCATGTTGGTTCATTGGGATTTAAGGTGTGCTTGTTTTTCCTTATGCAAGGACTGGTTATCCTAGTGAGCTTGGTACAAAGCTACTATAGATTTGGATGAGAAACTGATTTAAGTTTCACCAAAGGCCAAGCAATTGCTGTTCTTATATTGACAAATAAAATGGCAAGGCAAACACCTTTGAGGTGTTTTACACTCCAAGTGGATCTCTCTGACTCTGTTTCTTGTCTCAAATCACTTGATCAATTGAAAGTTTTGGAAAGATTTCTCCCTCGTGGTGGTCTTATATCCTGACAGTTAAATATTTTGACTGCCCCTGATCATTTGTGAAGTAAATAAGCAGTAATGAGTTTCAGATGCATATGTCTACTGTACAAAAACTGGAAACTTGGATTCTATTTTTTCCATGTTACTGCATGATCATTATCTAACATTTAATTTCTTTTTCCGTTTGTATCTCCTCATCAGACAAATTAACCCCAGCTGCATTTGAGAAACATTCTGGGAGAGAAACTGCAAGGAAATGGAAGAATAATATCTGGGTCATTTTGAATGATGAGAAGGTTCCCCTTTCCAAGACAGTGCTTCTTAAATATTACAATCAAGCTTCAAAAAACTCGAATGGTTCGAGTAGACAAAGTATTCGGGCTTTTCATCGCGACGAGTTTGTTCAATGTAGTAGATGTAATAAGGAGCGGAGGTTTCGTCTTCGAACTAAAGAGGAATGTCGTGTTCATCATGATGCTTTGTTGGATACTAACTGGAAGTGTTCAGATCATCCATATGATAGGTATGCTTCCTACAAGACTCGATGAATTCTTTTTGTTGTTCAACAATTTTTCTGCCAACTTAGCCAATAACTTCAGACGAGTGAAGTATAAGAGCGAAAATTTATGATCGTACATATTAATTTGCGAGTATTGTGATTGATTACATGTTCTTCCATCTTTTGCGGGTATCATAAACTAGGAAGCTTCGTCCTGTTAGATGTTTTTGTTTGAGGTAGCACAAGAATGAAATGCTGATCTTTGCCACTTCTTATTTTGGCTTACTAGTGATTTTGAGGCATTCAATCGCTGTTGGTACAGTCTCATTTCATATTTTTATTCTATGCTACTATAATATTTTTCCTTAAATCTGTATTATTGAACAACTTCCATTGTTGCATTAGACGGTGAGACTTGGAGTGATGGTATGGTAGTATGATTTTAATATTATCACAAGTTTAAATTATAAATACAGTCTCTCTATAATTCAAAGGTTACTGCAACGTGGAAACCTTGTAGACTCAGTCGTCCCCTCTTTAAGTCATAGGAACAAAATTTTCACCAATATAGTTGCGCATGCAGCACTGCTAAATTGATTTCCTGATCTCAGCAACATTATTGGTTCCTTGACATGATCATCGTGCTTGGGAAGAAATTTTGTTTGGTGTTCGACACTGAGGTTCTATGTCATCCAAGAAACAAGCTAATAAGATGGAAATGAGGCATATTCCATCTCTTACTATAATGAAGTAGTCACCTCTGTTCGTCCATGGAAATTAATGAAATTGCATTGTGCAAACGTTCAAGACACCAACTGTATCATCTTCTTTGTGTCCATAATAGTGAAGTTGAGGCTCATGAATTTATTTTCCTCTTGATTGACATGAAAACTTTACCCAAATACTATGGATTTTATGTGCTGCAGTGAAATTTTTTGAAGGAACCTCCATTGGTTTCTGATTTGTCAGCAGCCATGCGAGATCTCTTATTATGTGTTAATTTATAGCAAATCTATAATGTGAAGGTCTCTACTTTGGATTCCTTGCTGGGAGTGATTTGAATCAATCTATTCTTCCTTTTGGAGACCAAGCTTAAGGCTATGAATAACCTCTCGATTGTGGAGTTGATTGTGCAGGGGCTATGCATCATCACCTAACCTGTGGAATTTTCTGACCATTGTACTCTCCTTCCATCTTTCGGTCCAAAGACCAAATTTATCTGGTGGGTCCGGATTGTGAAATTACTGACTTGAGTTGACAGTGGAATGATGATAACACGGGCTAGAGGGGTCAAGTGGTGTCAAAAGTTAAGGAACTTCTCAGTAGAACAGGAAATATTGTGGAATGTTTTTAGATGTTTGGAGGTGATGTATTATTATCTTTATCTATTTATATTAATATTATAAATAAATTTATATAAAAGTAAATTAATGAATGGGGTTATATTATCCAAATGTATTTTAATGTAATTAAAATGTGTCCTTCAAATATTTATGGGTAATTGAAGCACCTTGTAGAATAGAAGAAATTAGTGGTAATTGTATAATCTTATATTTCAGCAGTAGGAAATTAGACCTCATTTATTTGGTTAGAATGGTATTGTATGGATTTCCACACCCACCCCCTCACCTTTCCCCCTTCCCAAAAAAAAAAAAAAAAATCATTCTCATTCATATGGTTTGCCCTTTTTTACATAATTAATTAAAATTTTAAATTAAATTTTATTTTTATCTTTTTGGTTTGTGAAGCTAATAATAAATAAAGAAATAAATAATAAGACTCGAACCGTATCTAGCATAGATTCACAGCGATCAAATGCCAATGGTATTCTTCTTATTTTAGGACTCCAATATAATCCTTTTATCACCTGAATTAAAGAACCAAATACCTAATGCTTCAACAGGAATGAAATTCTCATTCCTTAATCGCCATGCACGGCCTTCCTCTTGACACGAGGCAACAACTTTCTGATGTGATTCTTATGAAATTGTGACTTTTATATATGTGTGCACCGTTACTGCGATAGATATATCATAACAAAACATAACAATGGGGAAGACCGTGGGATTTGATTGGCCAGTTGCAACATTTCTCAAAAGCAAAAGAACAGAAAGGCCTACATTTTTGGGGAAGACGTCCTGTAGAAAACACTGTATTGCTTCCTCTGGCTGCATTGCAAGTAATAACATTAAAGTTTCATCCTTGTTCGAAACTACAAAGAATAGAAAAAAAGGGGCATCTGATTGCATGAAAGCCGTATTATATGTTTCAACTCTCGATTTTATGTTATATTACATAAGAGATTGTTTTTATATTTGAATCATAACCATCAAATCATATAACGATAATTCTATGGGTACATCAAGACTTTCCTTAAATAACAAAGAATGGACTTTCCGATTATTTGCTTTCTGGGCACCCTAAGCAATTCTCTCCTCGTGCACTAGGCTGCGATTTTTGTCTCCCCTTGCTTTTTTTTTTTCTGCATGAATTCTCTTGATAAGCCAGTAATTATGACTGCTGTGCATTCAACTAATGCAGGATAGCATGCGAGGATGATGAAGAAAGGGCAAGCAGGAGGGTGTATAGGGGCTGCTCTCGCTCTCCGACGTGCAAAGGCTGCACATCCTGCGTTTGTTTCGGCTGTGACTTCTGTCGTTTCTCCGACTGCTCCTGCCAGACGTGCATCGACTTCACCACAAATAATGGCGTTTGATTCTGCTTCAACTACAATCTCTGGTCTTCTTGCTGTTGCCTTGGTTTCGCTCCCTCTATCTGCATTCATGGAAGGGCCACCATGGCAATATTTTTTGATTAAGCTAAACCTAGTTGCTGATTTATTCGGCTCTGTTCTCATTGATTGCCTTAGACAATCAAATTTGGCCAATTTATAACTAATTTGTTCTTTTTGAGATACATTTTGGGCTCTGGTTTTGTTACATTGAATTCAAATCAGAATGATGGCTGATGGGGATTAGAAATGCAAGTTATTTCTCATTGTTGATGGTTTCACGTTAATTTTGAATTTGAAAAAAGTTTATATTCATATTTATTTTATGAAATTTTAGACTTTCAATGTGTAATAAATATTTTTATTAAATAAGTTAGAAATTTTGATATAATAGGTATAATAGTTGTCATTTTAAATTGAACAAGTGGTCATTTATTTAGCAATGGTGGTGATAATTTGGTGCGGGTGGCAGTAGCTGGTGGGGGTGGAGGTGTTTTGGTAGTGACTGTGGATACGGGTGGTGGTGGTGGTGGTGGATTGAAGTTGTTGAGACTGCCATATGCTGTGTAATTATGATCAGTTGGGTGTAATGATTAAATTAGAATGGCAGGTTAAAAACAAGTTTAGTGCTTTCTTTTTTTTTGGTAAGTTAGTTTAGTGCTTTCTATTATTTAAATTACAGCACTTTTCTTTTTTTTTTTAATTTTCTTTTTACTAATTTAATGGCCACTCTCTTAATTATTAAAATTGTAGGTCATGAATACCATCCATTTAATATGTGTCGCTCTTTTCCAATTTCTTCTTACAATATAATATTTCAAAAGTAACAATACGATGGCTTATGTGTGCCAATAACAAAATAAGTTATTTGTATTTTTTTTAATTATTTCTTGGAATTATATATTGAAACTACAAATAACAGGAATTGAATATAATTAGAAAATTCTATATTTTAAAGCATATAAATAATTTTTGATGTAAAGGGGATAAAACTTCATTTCTTTACGTTACTCATCACTCTTTGAAGTGAGCCTCGGCTTCTCCGTCTTCCTCTTTCTCTTACCTTGCGTGCCTGCCTCCTACCCCGCTCCGCCGCTCCGCCGTACGATTCGGTATTTTTTTTTCACCTTCCTTTTCAGTTTTCCAAAGATACCGTTTACGTAGACTCGTCTCTATATTTTACTCCGACGTTGCAGTCTAAAAAAATTTTGAGCAACTTCTTTTTGCCGCTTATTGGATCTGGGACACGGAGTACGGCTGATATCAGTTACTCTTCATTGAAAAAGGAAATCAGAGTCTTAACTGTTGCTTGAAATTTTCAAGCTTTGGTTTTTGGATACATGCGATAAATTAAGCAAATTTTGGGCCGCTTTTAAGGAACTCTTGTAGGCATAGATTGTCATCCGAGGCTTTTTAACTTTCCCAATCGATGTTTGTAGTCTGCAGAGGTCAGGTAAAGATAGCTCAGTGATTTAAAGCTGGTAGCTTTGCCAATTATTTTTTTATGCTGAACTGAAGCTTCTGTGTTCGGGTTTTCTTTATTCACATGTTACTTAAGAGGGTTTCCTTGATGCATTTCATTGTGCGATCCTCTCAAGATCAGGGTTTTTTCATCTAGTTTTCATCTCTTTGATGGTTTAAGTTGAATTATAAGAGGACTTTTAGGGCTGATTCCGCATATTGAAGGGTAAAGTGCTTGTTCGACATCCTGTTGGAGGAATTTTATCTGTTATTTTGGCCTCTCGTACTAAATGTTATAAAAGTTAATGGGCCTTCTTCAGATTTCCCTATGTATTGGTGGTACTTGAATAATTCAATTTTTCGGAAGCTTTTCTTAGGGACAGGAATTTATCGACTGATTGATCTTCTGTGGTGTGAAGAAACTTTTTTTTGGGTAGATCGGAAAATCTGGTCAATTTGTTCTCAAAATATAGACATATTGCTCAACTTAATGGCTATGAGGAAGAATGTAAATACACACTTGGGCAGGGTATTTAGTGATAGGAAATGGATCATCCCATTCTTTGCGAGTCTGTTAGTCTCAGTGACTCTCACCATAACTGCTTTTTTTGGGCTATATTCACCAGCCTATGATGATGACCCAATGCTGCTTGACACTGTATCTTTGGTGAAATCCAAGGAATCGACTGATTATTTTGTAGAATCGGATATAAGGAAGTCATTGAAGTCAAAGTCAGAGTCAAGAAATGAAGCACCTAGATTTGCTTATCTTATATCGGGCACGAAAGGTGATAGCCAGAGAATGATGAGAGTCTTGCAGGCAGTGTATCATCCAAGAAATCAGTATGTTTTACATATGGACCTTGAGGCTCCACCGAAGGAGAGGCTGGACTTGACCATGTCGGTGAAGGCTGATCTGACATTTAAGGAGCTGGAGAATGTGCATGTAATGGCAAAATCCAATTTGGTGACATACAAAGGTTCAACCATGATTGCCTGTACCCTACAAGCGATTGCGATTTTGTTAAGGGAGAGCTCGAACTGGGACTGGTTTATAAACCTTAGTGCTTCAGATTATCCCCTAATGCCACAAGATGGTCAGTGCCAAGTTTGTGCTTTTTATTTGTTCTTTAATAATGGTAGTTTTGCAGCTTTGATAATGCTATAGTTTTTTACAAAATTTGTTGGCAAGTAACTTTGGAGTTAGCTCAGCCATGGCCATGTTTGATTGCAATTCTTTCATGCTAAAGATTTCTCTCTCTCTCTCTCTCTTTCTTTCTTTCTCCTGTCTGTCCTACCTCTGTGCTATATAGTATTTTTCAATGCCTCAGACGAATTTGAACACATTAGCTATAGATGTTAGTCTCTAAGGCTGATGGTTCGTCATTTAATTGCCCCTGGTGTACTAATACACCTGTCCTCTGGTGAGGATTTTTAAAGTATGAATATGAATGCAGGGCCTTTTAACATGTTATGTTTGTACTGAAGCATAGGGAAAGAAATGCTAATTGAATTCAGTTTGAGATTGTAGGTTTTTCCCCAAATTGGACAAGTAGAGAAGATAAAAACTTCTTTTGTAACAGATATTGCGAACTATTGAGCATTAAGTTGAATGATTATATGGATATGTGAATGTTTCTGTGTTTGTTTTTGAGAATTATTACTTGAATTCCTGCCTATTGATGTATGGAGTAATTTTAGAGCCTGTTTGGCTGATATGGAGTACCAATATATGGGCATTTTCCTCAGAAAGTTTGATCAATATCCAGCTTCAGCTTCTTGAGTGGATTTTTCTTGGGAGAAGTTCCAAATTGTAGCTTCAGCAAAACTCCATTATGTCATAAAACGTTCTTTCCCAAATTTAATGTTTAGAACAAAGAATCTGTTTCAGGACCCTAGCTAAACGCACACATTTCCCCCTGCTTCTGTGTATTGCCAGTATCAATTGGATGTGTCACAGAAGTTAATGATCAGGGACCCTTTAAAGCTGATTGTGAGTATACAAGTTTGGTTTACTGCAATACATTTTACTTGTCGAATATATTTATGAACCATTGGTGTAACCTCTATGCTTCTGGCCTATAGTATGGATAATGGAAATAAAGACCATTTCTTCCATAACCTTGCTTGACAATGAGCATTGGCACAGCGGAAAAAATGTTACTCTATTGTGATATGTAGATTATATATTCGAATAATGCAATAGCTCTATCCAATGTAGGCAAGGGTACAAGTGCGTATATCTAACCCTCCCCACACCCCATAATATAGAAGTCTCATTTGTTGGGCCATGGCCATTTCCCATTTTCATAATTGTGCTTGTTTTAGTACCGATCATGGTATATTGACCTCAATTACTTGCCTCCTTTTCCAACCACACCTGCAAACACTTTCCATTTGCTCAATGGAACTATTCGGCCTTTTCCTTTTTTTTTTTTTTTTTTTTGTGGTTGGGAATGTAAGTTGAAGGAAGAGGAACTCCACGTTGCTTCATTGTTTTATCTTCCTTTTACATATTCAATAATTGCATATAATGTTTCTTTTGATATGGAAGTTGAAATTTCATGATGGCCCATTCTTTATGTTTACACTGCCCCTTTGGAATCAGAATTCTTACCCTGCCGAGTCAGTGACGCTGGTGTAGTACTGTGCTTGCTTAACTGCTACAGAATTGCATGATAATTTGGCGTTTCATACTTAAAAAAAAGCAAAACTACTTGACAACGTGACCCTCTACACAAGTCTTGTCACCTTCATGCTTATGCTTGAATGATAGAGGATTTTGTTATTGTTTCTTTAATGATTTTCCTGATGGGCACAATTTGCCATTATTTGTGCCAAGAATCTCATTTGTCCTCTGTTTTTACAGATTTGCTTCATGTTTTCTCTAACATGTCTAGGGAACTCAATTTCATTGAACATACACAGATGGTGGCAGGTTGGAAATTGTAAGTGCAATATTATGCAGGATCTTGCCTCAGTGGACCCATTCTCATAGCTTCTGAATAAGAAATGATCTACTTTTTTCAGGAACCAGAGGGCTAGGCCGATCGTTGTTGATCCTGGCCTTTACTTATCAAAAAAATCAGACCTTGCTGTGACTACGCAACGTCGATCACTTCCAACCTCTTTTAAGTTGTTTACTGGTGAGCTTAATAGTTCTCTTCCTACATCATCGTCCTTCATACAATTTGATTGCATTTGCTCGATCTGACTGTAACCTTTAATGGATTTACTACATACAAAAGTCAAATCTGGAGTCCCAGATTTTCGGCAAACACTGAAATGAATGCGGTTTGCATGTTTCTGAGTTTTTTAGCAAATTTAACCCGTATAAACTTTAAATCATCACAGATGGGGAATAAAACAATAACAAAGTCTCATGTCCTACTAGGTGGAAGATGAGAAATAGTAGGTCTAATTAATGATGAAGTTATTAATTAACAAAATGAAAACACCCGGAGAAAAAGAAAGTGGTTTTGAAGTAGTATGGTGTCCATATAGCTTAGAATGCTAATCTTTTCTAGTTGTTTGTTTTTTTCACGTATTAAGCAAGCATTTCCTTGGTGTAAAAAATTTCTATCAAGCAGATTCCTGCCTGCTGAATATAAAACTGGCATTTGAAATTCTGCTTATGCCTTGAATCTCACCCACATACGGAAAAATTTACTGAGTTTTTTGGCATAATATAGGCCACCCGGACGTTGATACACTGCTTGTGCCTTGAATTTGCATTTCCATTTTGAGGACTTAATTTGATCAAATGAGGTTCGGCGAACTACTTCTAGCTATTAACTACTAAGCAAACACCGAAAATTCACAGGATGAGTATTTTCTTGTGTATTCTAACCATTTTATTGAGTTCTAGGACAAATATGTATTGGTTTCTTTACTCATGGGACAACGAAATTGTTGTTTAGCTCTCAATTTTCGGCTATCTTATAAGAAAATTGAAGAAACAACATTTATTTAGGTGTAGCTTTTTCCAGGAATCTGTCATCAGCAGTTTGTTAACTTGTTTTCAGGTTCAGCGTGGGTAATTCTAACACGGTCCTTCGTCGAATACTGTATATGGGGATGGGATAACTTCCCGAGAACAGTCCTAATGTATTACACGAATTTTATTTCCTCTCCCGAAAGTTATTTCCACACAGTAATCTGCAACACTGATGAGTTCCGCTACACGGCCATAGGCCACGATCTTCATTACATTGCTTGGGACAATCCTCCGAGGCAGCATCCTCGTGTCCTGACAATGAAGGATTTTGAAAAGATGGTCCAAAGTGGGGCTGTGTTTGCTCGGAAATTTGCGAAGGATGACCCTGTGTTGGACAAGATTGATAAAGAGCTTCTAGGCCGAATAAACCGATTTGCACCCGGTGCGTGGTGTATTGGGAGCTCTGATGGCGGGGCTGACCCATGTTCATCACGTGGTAATGATTCTGTTTTCAGGCTGGGCCCTGGTGCCGAGAGGCTGCACGGGATTATGCAGACATTGTTGTTGGCCGAATTTCGTAGTAAGCAATGTTCATTGGGCAGATGACGATTGCCACGCCCAAAGTAAACATTTTTGTGTTGGCTCCTAATGTAAAATGTAAGTTTTTTTTCTCCCTTTTTGGTAGTTTATCAAGTGTATAAAGAGATTTTGTAGTGAAAGAAAGCTTGTTTAGATATTATTAGATGACATAATATCTGATTTAATACGTACAAATGAATAAGAATGTCGCACATGTTATTCAAGGTGTTCAGATTTTTATAATGATAATAGGTTACATTTCTGCATTTGGTGGTCTGTACCAGATTTACATCTTTCCGTCCTCAAGCTTCCAAGTGCGCTGCCCTTCACGAGTCTTCAGCGGAGATCAGAATCGTTTGAGTCGTCTTTTTCACAGATCATCTCCAGGGTGGAATGGGTGAAGCATTCCTCTCCGTGCTGTGGACCTTCAGCAGCCAGCATCTCCTGCAACAAGATCCTGTTAGACAGTGTTTCTGATCACCAGTTGCAGCATTAACCTCTGCAATCTGAAACATGAGCATGTCTATCATCATGCTCTCAACCTCAACAGGCGGCAGAAATTGGTGCTCTGTCTTCATTGCTATTGGAAACAATCATATCAATTCCTGACAATTTGTTACCACTAAGCAAATGCATAATCATGCCGAGCAATCCTCCCATGGAGTGCTGAAATGCATGCAGATCAAAAGGCAGCATTAGAAGCAAAAGCACTGCTGTGGAATAAATTTCACCACTAAGATAAACCTAGAGGAATAGTATGTCATCAATTAAAAATGCAGTTCAATGTATGAAGCTTTCACGTCTTAAAATTTGAGAGTTAGATTTATACAACCTCATCCTATGCTACAGAGAGACTATTTTTATAGTTTAATATGTAAATTCTACCAAGACTTGTACTTCAGCAATGGAAAATTGAGAAAATGCAGCCATTGCAGCATCAAGTTCTGAACTTATTCCACGATAGGGATAACTTTCTATAGGAGTTGGGTACTACCCTAAAACAGGAATGCTGCAAGTCATTTAAACATGAAAACAAAACGAATGTGGCATCAAAGGTATGGGAAGAAATCAGACATAATGATAGAGGGAATGTGAACAGAAGGGGAAAAAAAGAAGATTTGCTATATTCTTGATCTAACACATCATACATTTATAAGTGCAAATAAAATCCCTGTTGAAAACACGATCTCTGCACCAAAAATCCACTCATTTGTCCATTATTATCATCAACAGCAAGCATTAAGATCCATCATTCTTTTCCTCCACTATTCAGTTAGAAGGACAACATTGTTCAGTTGAGTTAGGGAGGGGAGGAAGTCAAGCTATGCCTTCATTCACTCCTATGCAGGGCTTTGTATCAGTTCATTACCTGTCCTGCTTACACAGCATCAAGTTACTTTGCCAACACAAAAATCACACATCAATTGGAGCATAATATTTAAGAATTTTCCATCCGCATAATAATCCTCGTAATGTGTTGTTAAACGATAATAACAACATTATCACATTTAGAAGTAGATAATTGCCAAGAAAATACTCAGAAAAACTATGACACTCAATCAGATACCAATACCTAGGATTAATAATAACAACAATATTATAGGGCTGTATATATAGCAGTAAAAACAAAATCATGATCAAGCTATTACAGAGACGAGATTCCTTCTATTGATCATGCATTTGAGCACTCAATCGGTCTTCGAGTTGTGACTTGCTGATGAATCAAAAACAATTTCATGCAATCAAGTGATATCCTTCTTACCCAAATAGTCAACAATCCCAGTCAGCATGATGTCTGGCTAACAAGATGACCTGAAAATATCAGCCAAGCAAGGAAGTAAACGGGGTTGTGTTGTAATATACTGCAAACAACCACAGGATAGTTGTGTTAGCATACTCTTCACTCATTTTCTAATGGTTTTCTACTGTCCCATAGGGCAAGAGTTATGGACTTTCAGCAAATGGACTAAAAAACTTTACCTCAATGCTTACCCAAACTATCAAAAGAATCAGAGGTCAGAACATCAGATTCATTCCACAACCCAACTTACGCTAGCTGAGCAAACCTGGCACAAGAGCAATGCAGCATGCTTCTTCACAAGCAAAATCCAAGATTCAGAACATTTGACAATACATGCTTTTAAAATTTCAATCAGAACTAATTGATTTCACCAATATCATTTTTTGTTGGATATGGCGCCCTCCGATTCATGAACAGCTCAAAAGACTTATTGTTGATACCATCAGGAGTCAGGACTGGTCTTCGTATCTCGTTAAATAACTGCAATCTCAAGAAATACACAGTATGACCAAATAAGCCGTGTACCACAACTTGGAGGACAACAAAACAGATGGAGGGACATTAGCAAAAAATTGAAAACTTAAGGTAAAAGCAGATTCAAACTCAATGGAAAGGGGTAACTTCGTTCTTTATAGCTACATCATTCCTTCTCAATAAGAAAAATAGCATCTGTGGTTGACTGATAACGACAAACCTGCCACCATTATTTCATTGAAATTTCAATAATTCAGTAAAGCAAAGGTTTGCATTTCCTCTTTCTTCAGGTAAATATATTCCATAACCCTTATGTAATGCCCTTTTGATGAGCAAGTGCCATGGTTTGCACTGATGGAAGTCCATCTCCTATCCCACTTACCGCATTGCAATTCTATGAACAGCAACAATATTTGTCTAAAGAGAGGAATTGTAGTCGTCAACTCATTCCCCCCACAAAAAAAAAAACACACAACCTTTACATAGATCTATCTGATTTGGCCCTTCATCCAGCTTAAGAAGTCCATTGTTTTTTTTCTTTCTGGTGTATTAGGCCAGAACTACCCCAACTCCGAATCAAGTGTCCTTTCTTCCTCACGGGCTGCTCCATACAAAAAGGTTAGAACTGCTGGCGCAATATGTCAAAGTTCATGAGTTTTATAATGGCCAATTATACAATTATATAATGACCAAAAGATATAATCCATCCCAAAACATCAGAATTACTTACTCGACAAGATAAATATTATGAGAAATAGAGCCATGCAAATATCAAAAAGATCTAATACAGATCCAGTAAAGCTTACCTTTATTCAAAAGCAAAGAAAAAGAAAACAAGGAAATCTCCAGTTGACAATGATTGCTGATTGCCAATTGCCATATAAAAGATTTACTTGCAGAATAGAAAAATACAAATAGCAATCCATGGTTTAACAATGGAAAAATAAAAGATATAAATGAATTAGATAAATCTAGCATTGATGTGGCCAGGCACATGATTTGAATGGGGCATCATGCGGCATCAATTGATCAAATAAGCAACCCATCTTTTTGGAAACATATTCATCAGAGTTCCTAACTTTCAGACGAACAAAAGAAAAATTAAGCTGAATTGTGCATCCTATTAGTATTTCTCATTGGTTAGAAGCATCAACCAGTAACCTTTTTTCATGAAAAATCATCAGATTCATGAATAGTAATGTTTATCATTTTACTAGAAAGAAGCATTTACCTTTCCTACTCTAAGCTGTTGTTTAATTCTGAAATAGGCGCACAAATCTTCAGGGGTAGGGCCAATATCAGTAAGCAAGGACGTAGTT
Source organism: Nepenthes alata (assembly GCA_028571085.2). Classification (NCBI taxonomy): domain Eukaryota; kingdom Viridiplantae; phylum Streptophyta; class Magnoliopsida; order Caryophyllales; family Nepenthaceae; genus Nepenthes; species Nepenthes alata. The sequence goes on from JAOVVI020001583.1 coordinate 17,021, forward strand.
CGTCGTGGCTGTGTCCACACATACGGCAGTTTTAGACAGGATCATCCTTGTAGAAAATGAAATTTTGAGGTGTTCTATAATTCACATAGTACTTGGTGATAATCATGCATTAAAGAAAGCTCTTTACACACCTTTTGAGGGCCACTGAATGAAACTTTCACACAGTTCCTTTCTCCCGGCTTACTATTTTTTGGTTGAGGAGTTGTAGAATGAACAATAAAATTCGAAAGAGGGTTATCAGCCCAAGCGTTTGGCAAAATGTAGAATTGTTGGTAGGTTTTGGGTTCAAAAGTTAAAATGGTAACTCAAGAATAGAGATCAAAGGCAATCAATCAAAGGATTCCGGCAATTTGTGGCAGAGAAGCATGAGCTGATGGATGAAAACAAATATGATCCACAACTCCAAGTCGATGATGACTTCTACTATGCACACTGAAGTGAATTGCTTAAAAAGGGAGCTTTAACTAATGCAAGCACAGCACTTCTTAATGAGCATGAGTCCAAGAATGGATTTGAAGGAAGTTTAGACAACAGCATAACCAACTCTGCTATAAGCCTTATTTTGGAACCTGTTTGACAATAGCAGCTTCAGAGAACATCTTTTTTCTCAGATTATCGAACTTTTTTCTCCTTGCAGCGAAAAAAACATTAGCTTCTCACTTGCCCGTACAATAAATATAAAAAAGGGAAGAATGGCGGGAAGATGAGAGGATGCACAGGCATCAATTTCTATTGCCATAGGAGAAAAAGAACAGCTAAAACACCAGCTAGCAGCCACTTCACTAAAAACATAAAAACATCTGGTGACACATCAGATATCAGAGCCATATGCAGTACTAGGATAATCAAATATAGGATCAAAAAAGAATCATGAAAATGATTGTCAGAAGGAGGAAGGTGAGGATGATGTCAAAGCCAGAATGATGTTTACACCCGAAAGATACATGAAAGCACTCATGCACCCGTTGATGACCATTCAGTAGTTAGAGTTATTATTAGAGGTATCAAGGATAAAATACATAAGCCAGGAATAAAAGATTCAAACTTCACGTAGAATATCATTATTTTCTTTATTTAAAGAAAGAAACATAACCAGCCAAAAGGCTCAACTTTTCCCCTGAAAAGATAAAATTCATGGAACCATGGATTTCAGAAAACTAACTTCAGTGCTTCCTATCAGCTCATACGACCCCAACAATGTACCCCATAGTTACAAAAAAAATATCACAATATTACAAGACTTGTGAATCTGTGATTTACTGCCAGTCGGAAGCTAGTTAATTGCCAATAAAATACATGGATGTGGGTCTCATCATCATGAATTGTTGGCTTATCCATTAACCACACAATTCCCATATTACAACTCATATCTTCATCAGCGCTTAGTAGATGACAATTGATTCACCAACTAATCATGCAACAAATCTTCTAATGAGACTGAAGTAAGAAGCCCATTCACATATCTATCACAAAAAAAGTTTATACAACAATCAATCCAATTGAATTCGTAAACAAAAACAAAATTTTGCTCCTACTGTTATAGTAACTTCAGACAAAGTCCACCATCTTCAGACAAGAACATTGAACCAAATTTCTTGAAAAATAAAAAGAAAAACAAAAATCCTAACTAGCAAAGGCAACACCATAGCCGCATGGACCTTTCAATTTTAAAAATCAATTTCCTGGGCATCAGATTTTTTGGGGTATCCATTATACTCCAATTTCACCCCTAAAGTAGCACATACAACTCGAAACTTCAGCCTCAAGGTTCCCATAATCTCATCGACCCTCTCATCCTCTGGCTCCGTAATCGGGTACTTATCAAGCAACTCGCTCATCTGCTGAATGATCTTTTGGACCCGGGTAGAGAGGCAACTCGGGTCAACCCGAATTGCGGAAGTCCAAACATCAACAAGGCCCCTGTAGAACCCAAGCTCCTCGCCCACCTGGAACCCATGCTTGAGGCCCACTTGGTAACCGTCTTGCTTTCCCAAGATCAAGCCGTCTTTGTATCCGTCTGCATAGCCTTCCTCGATGTGCGTTCTCTCCAGGCTTACAGAAGAGGCGAAGATATCCACGATTTGTTCAACGGAAGCTAAAACATCCCCGTTGCTTTCTTTATTTTTCTCAGGGAGAGTTGGTTCGGAGTTCAGACAAGAGTCGAAGATATCCATTGATGACAGAGAAGACGGTGAGAGAAGGCCTCCCAGCGTGGAAGACGTTACCTTCTCAATATCAGGAGGTAGACGTGTTCGGGATTCGGGGGGCGTCCAGCGCTGGATGGGGCTACGCGCTGGACACCCCCTCGTTCAGACGTGTTCGTTAAACTCTGGAGGCTGTTCAGGGACGGATTCGGGGGGCGTTGGACGCCGTCCTTCGACCAGCATGACCCGTCCGATTTTGAGTGGACAGCTCACGCGTTTATTAGATGTGATATAATTTTAATTATTAATTTTAAAATTAATTAAATGATTGAAATTAAATTTTGTCTAATAAAAGTTTTTGGCAATTTATTTCGACTATTTTGACAACTAAAAAATAAATATATAGTAATCCTAATTTTAAACTTCGAATTCTCTCACTCTTCCTTCCAAATCTGCTCTTCTGGTGCAAGACTTCTCTCTTCTCTCCTCTCCTCTCCGGCTTCGATTTGTACTGTTCTCCACTATTTCGCTCCAAATCTCTAGCGGGCCGCGCTCATCTCTGTCCTCTTTATCTCTGGCCGGTGTTCCAAATTTTTGACGGTAACCCATTTTTATTTGCTGCGTTTCACTTCCTTTTCCTTCATCATTCTCTCTTTTCTCTACCTATTCATTTTCTTCTCCTTATTTTTCAATCGGTCGTCATTAATTTGGGGCTCATGGGTGCTCAATGACGGCTCCCTTTTTCATTATATAAAAAAGTTTTCCCTTTAAAAAAAGGGGAGGCACATGTAACCGTTGGATGAAAAAGTCATCAAACGGCTGCGGATACTATCTAGACGAAATAAACCTTTTTGCCGCTTAGTGCCACTCTCTCTTTCCCTCTCTCCATAACCATCACCGTAGCCATTCTCTTCTTCTCTCTTCCTTCATTTGTGATTCAGATGCATTGGATCTCTACCGTCGCCGTCGACGTCATTTAAGAAAGAGACTTGCCGTAGCGTTGCCATCACCGTAGCCGTTCTCTCCTTCCCTCTTCATCCATTTGTGGTTCAACTACCTTTTTTATTTTTTGTTTTTTCTTTCAAAAAATTTTCAGTTTTTTTTGTAATAATCTTTTTTTATAAAAAAATATTTATATTTATTTAAAAAATAAATTTTAACAAATTAATATTATTAATAATTATTATTTCAGAGAGATGGCGGAGTGGCTAATTCGAAGAGCGGTGGAGAAGCAAATGTTTTATTTCAGAGAGAATATGAAGTTTATTTACCAAATTAGTATTAGCGAATCAGTATTATCAAATATAAATATTGCCTAATCAATATTTGATAAGATTTGAAATATAAATAGTTTTGAATATTTTATTTTAGAATTAAATATAAATATTATCAAATCAGTATAAATAAGGTTTGGATCTCTCTCTTTTTTTTTATTCTTTATTTATTTAATATATTTATTTTTATTTTATTTGTATATTTAGACAATAATATATAATATTATTTCTTAAATTTAGATAGTAAAATTTATATTAATTTAATTTTTAAATCAAAACTAAAAATTATTTTTTTACTTTATTTTTATATTTATTATATATATTCTTTAATTTTTATAAATGTTATAAGTATAATTCTATTAAATATTTAAATAAATGAATGAGTAATATAAGATGCTTATTAAATTTAAATCATGCTAAAATTTTTAAATTTATCAACCTATTTTATATTTTAATTGATATATTGATATATTTTTTGGTTATTTTTATGAGTCTAAATTAATGTTATTTGATACTAAATGCTATTTAAAATTATAATTCATAATAGATTTGTGTGTTAAAGTTATAAAGTTTTATATTTATAATAAATATTAATTATTAAGTGTAATTTTTTTTTTAAATATAATATTGTCATTTGTATTACATTTTTACACCTGTTGATACTATACGTTTTCACCTGGGCTTACCCCCTACAAAAGTCATCACAAGCTAATATTAGTCCTTTAAAAATTAAATAATAATTATTAATAATATTAATTTATTGAAAAATTTTTCTAGTAAATATAAATATATTTTTATTAAAAAAACAATTCTTATAAATAAAAACTAAAAAAGTTTAAAATGCCAATTCAACGATTGGAGGTTACATCGTTGATATTATACGTTATAAATTATAAGATAAAATTTTAAATAATTTTTAAAGAAATTAAAAGTTATTAATTAAAAGAATTTTTTAAAATATTTTTTTATTAAATAAATCAGAGACCTACATTAAGATTTTCGCTATGTTTTTTTGCTCTATGTAATATGAACATAGTTCAAGAAATTAAATTTTAGTTAAAATTATATGGTTAACCTTATAATATTAATGTCAACAGTGACATAAAATATATATATATCATATTATAATATTTAATGCTAGGTAAATTATATATATATATATATATTAATAAATATAAATAGTAATAGATTTTATTTACGCAGCTCCCTGATTTTTATAAATATATTTTTAAAAAAAATCTTAAAAGTGAAAAACATTTGAAGAAAAAAATGTATGCTGAATTGCGATAATAATCGACTGATTTGCAACGAACAAATCAATATATCAATTAGAATATAAAATAAGTTGATAAATTTAAAAGTTTTAACATGACTTAAATTTAATGCACATTTTATATTACTTATTTATTTAAATATTTAATAGTATTGGGTCTTCATATAGGGGCCCATAAATTATGACTCAAAGAAAAGGCCCAAGTGAAAAGCCTAGAGACATGTCCACGGACCATGAGGACTGGATGGCCCACGAGGCCCAAAAGCCTAAGCTAGCTCGTTACGCTCGGATGGTCTAACAAGCCCAAGAACGTGGGCTAATATCCGAAAAAGTCAAAGTAACGGTTAACGTCCAAGAGGTCCCTTTAACCAACAGGGGCTCAAGGACATCGCAAGGAGCTGAAGACATCAGGAATGCCCGAGAAGCGTCTGAGAACCCTGGCCCTCACGTACGAAGATCAAGAGAAGAAGCCCGAGAGCCTCAGAAGTTTCATCAGGTTTTAAAATAGTCCGAGATGTCAAAAAAAGCCCCGATGACCATTTACAAAAAAATCAAAGATCCTTCAAGTCATTCAAAAGGCAATTAACGTCTCAGAGCTGCCTCCCTCGAACGGGTCCGTAAACTCATAAAGGGATAAGGCACGCCACATAAGGACAATGACCATTTCATACATGGTCAAAAGTGCCAAGTAAGCAATTTCGCTGATTTTCAAGAAACTTGCAGCCACTTCAAGATGCCGCATCCACGGGACACGCCTAGTCAAGTCAAGACTGACGCCTAGAGTCTGCTTACCTGACACGCTCAGGCCCTACCAGTGGCGCCAACGGCGTGCCTCCCTGCACACGGCGTCATTCCTGACATGGACAGCAGGGCAGGTGGACGGTTCCTTCATTTGCTTGGCGTGACCAACAGGGTAGGTGGACAGTCTCTAGGCTACATGCCAGCTGCCACGTGCCCTCTCCCCAACGGCACAATTTGTCCTATAAATACTTAGTAGAGGCTCTTACCTCAGGACCTTTTTTCTCTCTTTCGAACAAGAAGGAACGAATGTGACAAATGCTCCCAACGAGTAAACCTTCATAGGAGAGAAACACCAGAGAGAAAGGGAAAACACTCCCAATACATGTACTTTGTAAAACTTTCAAACATAGTGAAGCCATTTCACAGGCTCAGAGCCTTATGATTTTTCTTTCTCATTCAATAGGAGACTTTCCACGTAAAATCTCGATTTTGATCTCTCATTTTCTACATCCTATACTCCCAAAATACTTGTATTACTCGGACCCCCGTATCCGAAACGCAACAAATAGAATCATACATATCATATTTATAAAAATAATAAAAAATATATAATAAATATTAAAATAAATTAAAAAAATAATTTTTAGTTTTGATTTAAAAACTAAATTAACATAAATTTTACTATCTAAATTTAAAAAATAATATTATATATTATTATCTCTGTTGCGTCTAAGTTCGATCGCCGTACGCTGCTGACGTGTGATGACGTCAGGTGGACGGAATCAGGCACAACACAAAATGGAGAGTGGATTACCGGCGAGTGAGCGTTAAGGGCGAGAGGATGAGAGAAGAAGAGATGAAACACACAGATTTTTACGTGGAAAACTCTCATTTAAAATAAGAAAAAAATCACGAGGCTCGGAGCCTCGTAAAGACTTTCACTATCGATGGTTGTTGAGTACAAAGTGCAAGGTAAAGAAAAATATATTTCTTTCTTCCTCTTTGAGCTTTTTTCTTGATCTAATGGAATAGCTAGAGTCTCAAGAATCAGTCCCATTCATTGAGCGTTGAAGCGGGTATTTATAAGGAGAACATAGCGGTTGGCTACTGATGCCTACTGGGAGGCTGGCCACCTACCTCCCTGACACGGACATGCTGTGTCAGACACGCTGGCGTATACGGTGAGTTAACTGCTAGCGTCGCTATTAACCATACCGTGTCAGGAATGTCAGCCTGCGACGTCAGTCTTGAGGTGACAATGCGTGTTCTTGGGATCAGCGCGTGTTACGGGATTTACATGCTCATTGGTAACTGTGAAGTAGCTGAGTTGGCATTCTTGGACGCCAGAGAAAGTCTTCGTCCTTTACGAGC
>JAOVVI020001584.1:5871-22880 GCA_028571085.2 Nepenthes alata
CCATTACAGGTCATAATGACGAATGGGCAAGGACGCGTTGCAGCGCACTAGGGTGAGGGCACGTGTCGCTATTATGGCGGCAAGATCTTTTAGTTTGCTGAGGACTGGTTTTATAAAAGTTGTGTCCATCTCTTCTTCTTGTTGTTCGTTTCGCTTTGAGTGCTCTTTCGCTTCTTTATCTGAGTGCGGCCATTCAGCATTACGATGCTGCCTTCCTGACACTTTTGTAGATGGCTCACCACGGTGTTGTCGGCGTCCCCGTTCCCATTGCTTCATCGTTAGAGGTACTGCCCTCTTTTGCCCTTGTGCCTTCAATAGAGGGGAGTAGCAACGACGACCGGTCATCGGAGGAGATAGGGGCCACCCTATTGGAGAGCACCGTTGTTGGTGTTGCTAGGCTCTATCCAGCTGCTCAGGCTCTGGAGCACTAAGAGGCTCTAGAGGGGCCTCTTGGCCTTGAATCCATTGGATCCTCTCGTCCTATTGACCGTGATGTAAGACTTCTTGCTTTCTGTAGTTGTATTTCTCGGTGGCTCTTTAGCCTGTCTGACTGGTTCCTCTCCTTGGTTGCTACAGGGGGTGCACTGCAGGTTGGAGGAGAATGTCTGCTCGCTAGAGCAGTAGGTGGCCCGCTTTTCACGCAACTGCGTCGGCATAGAGGAGATGGAAAGAAGGGTCAATGCTATGGTCGGTGAGGCGCTTCAAAGTCAAGAATAGGCCAACTAACTTAATCAAGCCTTGTTCGAGTCTGAGGCTAGAGCGGAAAGGCTCTCGGAGGCCTATGCCCATGCCTTGGCCCGGATTGCTACCCTCAAGGACGAGTCTCGGGCGAGGCAGCTACTAATCATCGACCTGATGGGTGCGTGTGCTGATCGGGAGAGGGAATTGGTGTCTAGGTTCCATCCGGAGGAGGTGGCCTCGTTGCTGAGGGGGCGGTTTCAGGATGGTGAGTGCTTCAGCAGGCACAGTCTCTCTTGCCACTCCAGACTTCCTTATCGGTTACCTCGATGTGAGGAGCTTTGGAGCCAAACATTGGAAGGATCTCATCATTTTTTTGGAGGAGGAACCACACCCTTGTGGGGGCAATGATTCTGGGTAGCCTGTTTGCGTATGTCGTGCTTTCTTTTTGTTCTCGGTCCGCTAGATACTGACATTATACGGCTGTAATTTTTAATAAAATGGTCTAGTGACGTTGATTGTTGTTATTCTGTTTTCTCCACATGCCGAGTTCCTTCTCCCAACTTTGCTTCAATAATCGTTGTATGCCATGCGCGGTTGGCCGTGGCATTGCCTTTTTGTTGCTCAATTGTCGTCTTCCTGGCCATGCAGGTCACCATGGCCTGGATGGAGAGTTGGATGTCACCGCTAGGACCGTCATGGGATCCCACTCCGCGCCTTTGGTTCCGGAGACCTTTTGGGGCTGAAGGGATCATCGGATCTATGGGGACTGGCGACGTGCCTTCTTCAGCACCCGCTTGAGAGAGGGTCTCAGTGTCACGTCCGATTCTATCTCCTACGGTTGGCAGTTTGGTTAGGTACGCCAAACCTTCCAGCTGCCATTTTTCTTTTGACAAGTGCTGACATCAATGGGCCCTAGGGTTGAAGAACTTTATCAGGAGGGTTGCCTGACTCTTGCCTCGCCCTGAGGGAGCCCCTAGGACAGTTATCGATCATTTTCTTGACCGGCTTGTGACTTCTCCGTTTTGGACGGGGGGCCGTCCTTACGTACCTAGGGTAAGCTGGTAGCTTCGCTACTTCTTGGGGCGATTCTTGCCTCTGTTTTTTTAGGAGCCTTAGCCCTCTTGTGCTCGTCCTCCCTAGAGGATTCGTGACATGGCAATGGGTGAGCTTCGCTCAGGGTGACGGGTTTTTAGGCCATAGCCACCTGGCTCTGGCGGGGTCGTGGGTTGTTGCCTGCATGCTGCCACTTTGGCGCTCTATCCTGCCATGAGGACGTCGTTGCTAGCATGAGTCTGAACCTAGCTTGCCGACCGTCGTCGACTGATGCTGCTCTCTCCATTAGGGAGAGGTCATTGCACACCTGTTGTAGATGCCCCCTAAGGTTTTAGTGGCCGCTCGGTTGGGAACTCCAAGAGCCCCCCGGGCCTGAGTGTTCAAAGGCAAAATGGGCCACTCGGTGATGGGGCCAAGTTTCAAATTCGACAGTCTATGGGCCGCTCAGTTCGAGACCAAGGTTTTGTAACAGGTGAATGTGGATTCGCTTGACTTAGGGGCAGTTTAGATCGTTTGATGTAATAAGATAATATGCAAGCATTTGCATGAGTAGGTAAAGTGATTATTTTACCTATAATAGCGTGGTTCAAGCAAGCAATATGATGCATGCGAGACTTATCTAGATTCAGTGTGGAATCATCGTTGGTGATTTGCGGTGGACGGCATGCTATGCACCGGTTTGCCGTCCCAGGTGCACGGTCGGTGTGCAATGCTTCAGAGGGTCATTGAGGCGCTTTGACAAGCGCTTTGGCCTACGGCCTCTATGCTCCGTGGGATGTGGTCCTCCACCATGAACTGTCTGGGTAGTGCCTTGCTGCCATGCTAGGTGGTCCGACGGCCAGTGGCTCGAGTTTCGTTTTTGGCCAATATGGCCTCGGATACCCCGGACTGGTATGGTGCTTGCCAGACAAGGCCTGCGGCGATGCAATGTGTAGTGGGCCGAAAATGTCGAGCCCCCATTGTGATAACCACGATAGCTTGTACGGGATTCGCTGCTATGCAACAGACCGACGAGAGGTGTTGCCACTTTTGGCTTTCACTCTATATCTCGTTGCTAGGTTGGCCCTCTGGCTGGTGCTAGATCCTGGCATTCGGGGTCGTCTAGGTTCTAAGACCGTTAGGCCGACTGGTCCTCTGAGGATGCCAATTTTCTCTGATCGCCTTGAAGCTGAACGGCAAAGCCCCGAGTGTTGTGTCTTCAGGCGAGTGCAAATGGTCTAGAGGAGGGAGCTTGGCAAGGCACCTGGCGCCCGTTCGTTCGGGGCCGGTTGCCTTCCGTCATGGTTACCCAAAGAGGGGTTGTCGCCATGGGAGGTGATGTCTTCGGCCGACACTCTGATTGGAACACAGGTATTGACTGTGTTTGTTTAGCTAGTGGGAGGTGGTTAGAATTTTTAGTCGTTTTCCACAGACAGCGCCAATGATGCATCCCTGGTTCTTGAGTTATGGTACGGATTAGGGAGCCTCTAATCTTTCGCTGTGGGTTGAATTGGAGCGGGTCCAGTCTCCGTCACTATTAACCTGGAATTTGTGCATCACAAACTATAAACAAGAGGTCAAAAAATTGGCGGGACTCACTCCTCGATTTATCCTCTGACACTCAAATCATAAATCTTTCTCGAGGAATGGAAATACGTGAGAAGGATGTTAGAAGATGTAGAATTGCAGGAGAATTGGGGATGTGAGAGGAAGGACTGACTCCTGTTGGCGCGCCCGGCTGAGAGGCTGTTTGAAGATACTCCCGACTGAGGGAGGGCTCACTATGAGTGCACTTGGTAGGGAGTAGCTTAGGAGGGATGCACTTGCGAGGAGTGGCTCACTGGATGAAGGACTGAGCTCCTGTTGGTGCGCCCGGCTGAGGGGAGGTTTGAATGTGCACCCGACTAAGTGGCGGCTCATTAAGTATGTGAGAGAGTTGTACTAGGAAAGAGGGACTGGATCTTTACAAATACTTGAGTCTCGTCCGAGGGTGTTTACCCACTAAAGGTCGCTTCCTTCCGGGCGACGCTCTCCCTTGAGAGTTGCTTTCAGAAGGGCATCATTGCTCTTTTCCTTGTCCTTTCCTGGGTTGTTCTCTCCTTTTTAGGATATACTTTTTAACCAAAGTCTTCCTCCCCCGTGAAGGGTGAAGGAGTTTATAATACTTCGTGAAGGAAACTTTGGCGCCAAGGTGGTTGAGAGGTGTCCTACCAAGATTTGCCGGTTGTTGGGGACGTTAACAGGAGTTACGGTGTCAGATGTTGCCTTATTGTGATGAGGTGATTGTAAGTGGTCCCGTGGTGCAGTCGTCGGGTGGCTTCAGGCAGCACTCTGCGCATGCATGCTCTAACCGATCTGCTGGTTGCCTGCCCAAGGGCTTTCTAGATTGGCCAGCCCGGCTGCGCTATCGGTTGAGCCACTGATGCTTGTCTCCTTAGACCCATCGCACAATGGGCCTCACTCTGGTCACTACTTTGACCTTTGGGTTGAGCTGGATGAATCTCCTCGTTGAGGTTGAACCTGACGCTTGTTGAGCTCCTAGTCATGCCCACGTTTGGGCTTGGATCGATACCGGCCCAGGATGCTATTGGACCCATCACGTCTCATAAAATTGGTTTTGTTATGTATTGACTTTGACGAAGTTACAATTCATAATGGCCGTTTTGTTGGCACTGTATTCCTTTTTGGTGTGTTGCAAAGTTTTTGTGCTGTTTGGATGTTAGGATCCTAAATACTTCCCTTTTCATATGTTTTCTTGCACATATATTTATCAATCCGTTAATATCCAAACAAAATTGTTAATGACAATAATTGCTTTAGCATTGTTACTTACGAAACATATGAGGTGGTATTGAGGTGATAAGGTAAATGAAACAGGAAAATTGACTGATTTGGCATTTTAATTATTGTTTGTCTTTATCGTTTGTTTCTTCTAGTGGAAGACCAAATGGGGTGGACTTCTGTGGGAGCATGAGATTGCGGGACCAATGTCTCATTGTATAAGAATTGACTGCCATGAGTAGTAGGATATAATTCGTTTCTTTTCTTAACTCAACAGCTTTATCTGTTGATGTTTTGGAACTCTCTTTTAAGCCAATTGTTTGGTTTGTGACGTGTGGAAAAAATCACAAGTTTAGAGCCATGTGTGGTGGATAGGATTTACCAATCCCCTGATGTTTTCCTTATGCTATTTCATTTTTGTAATTATATCCACTAATTTGAAAATCAGTTTCTTCTAATCTTTTGTTTCTATGATCTGACCAGGTGGATGGGTTGGCTATTTCTCATATGATACAGTGCGATATGTGGAGAAAAAGAAGCTACCATTTTCAAGTGCCCCTGTGGATGATAGGAGCCTTCCAGATGTTCATCTGGGCCTGTATGATGACGTTATCGTGTTTGATAATGTGGAAAAGGTATCATTTTAGTGAAGCATCTTTAGGTTTTCAGTAGGTTATATTAGTCAGACTTCCATATTACAGAATTATATTTATAAATTGACACATCCAGTGTTGTGAAAGGCATGAGGGGCATTGAGGCACAAATGGTCCTTAGGGCCTAGGCGTGAGACGCAAGGCATAGGCGCTAACCTGATTGAATCAAGGTGCACATCTATAAAACATGTGTAGAAGATTCTTTTGTAATATAATTCCAATTGCTCAAATTAATGATAGAGTAAGTAGTTAAGTATTGAAACACATGCTAGACAATAATCATAAATTCATAATTTAATTAAGCTTAGTAATACAAATATTTAGCAATTACTAACTATATATCACTATGAGTAGACAAAAATATAATTAATACATTTGACATAATATTTACAAGTTAGTCATAACATATAGTATCCAACTAATACTCATCATTGTCGTCAAATTGAAGTTTATCTTCTTCCTCTTTATTAGACTTATGGCATCTAATGTCTTCCTTTTTTTTTATTAGTTTCCTCTAAGTCTGCATTTTTTTCATCTATAAGCTCCAATGGAGTACTTTTGGAAACACCTGTCGAAGATGATGAAGCATTTCCTCTTAATAAGACATTCGTACCAATTTTTAATTTAGTATGATGTGTGAAATTATTGACCCCAACAATAATAGTAATAGAACCTCATGTCAAAGAATTATCTTCAAATACAAATTGATTATCCTTATCAAAGTTTTCATTCATTATTCTAATTATTCACTCATTACTTCCATCAATGTCATTCAAAAGAATATGGCCAATATTATCACCCCTATTGTATCAATGCTTTAATATTTGATTGTATTTCATAAATACTGAATCATTTAAATATTAATTTGCCAATTTATTTCTTCGCATACTGTGAAGCTCCAAGAAGTAAATCAATAAGAAAATATATGAATTATCGTATAATTAATTGTTTCGATTAGATGTCTATTTTAAATAACTAATTAGTAAGTACTTGCTATAATACATTCTAATTTTCATCACAACTAGTGGTACTACATATTAGACTAAGAATTCTTATAGCAAATTTTTGCAAGTTTGAGTTTGAAGATCCATATGAACTTCACCATTTAGCTATTCGTTGAAACATTAATAGATACCTTTAATTTTGAGAAAAAAAGACAATTAAACTAAACGAATTATATAAAAAATAACTTATTTACCCCGTTCTTTTTCTTCCTTTGCCTTGTAGCCGTGTTCATCCCAAATAGACTCTGAGCTCTTTTATAAATTGTCAACTCGTCAGTAATTTTATATTATAATTCTATGCTTGGAACAAGCCTTTGTATATATTTGTATAAACCTGTGATGATCTCTTCATTTTGTTCAATGTTGTGATTTGAATAAAAAAATTCTAGTTTCAAAATATGGCCAAACATATGGAAAGAGCGATGTAGTTGACAATCCTATCTTTCATCAATCATTTCAAAGGCCTTTGCATATTTTTCCACTCTCTCATCAAAAGACTTAGCAATAGCTTCTTTAGCCCTATCCATAGCTTCATATATGTAGCCCATAGTAGGTTTCTTCTCACCATCAATTAATCAAAGAATATTAGTAAGAGGACTAGTCACTTTCAAGGTGTAGACAATATTTTTCTAAAGGACATCAAAACAATGCTTGTTGCCCTTTTTCCGGCTTGCTCTTTTGCCCATTTGTCAGTTGTCAATGCTTTTGAAGTGAATATTTTTCTTAAGTTATTTTGTTGCAGTTCTATTGATCGAAGAATAATAAAGGTAGTTGTGAATCTTGTAATAATTGGCCTAATCAATTCAATTTGCCCCATGAATTTCCTCATTATGTTAACTATTCCTATACGATTATGTATAAAATCATTCAAGAACACTGTGTTTCTCAATGTTAATTGAATTTTGGGAATCTTTTTAATATCCTCTAACATCCAATCAATGCATTGAGTAGCACAAGGTGTGCAATACAAATGCCATCCCTTTCTTTTAGTAATTTTATATTGTTAGTGTATAATACTAATATATGCATATCATACTACTATGTAACAACTTTTTGTAAAAACACTAACTTGCTATAATGTAATTTGAAGCATTATCTATTAACACATAAACCACATTTGCTCCACCAATTTGCTCCACAATATCACCATGTATTTTAAATAGTAGTTCTCTACTCCTCACAATATTAGAAGTATCAATGGATTTAATAAACAATGACCCCATTGGAGAATTTACTAAAGAGTTTATTATATTTCTTTCTTCCATTGAATCATGCTAGCCATCCGATTGAATTGAACAACCATATTTTGCCCATTCCTCCTTATGGGCTTGATCATGTTTTTAGTTTGATCAACTTTCTTACTATGTAAAGGTACTCTCACCATATGATGACTAGGTAGTTTCAAATAATGGCCATATTGTCCTTTGGATTTAATAGCCATTGTAAAACTTTCATAACGTACCCCATTAAATGGGATCCCAATATCATACATTCACTTGCCCATATCTCTGCACGTTTTCTTTCTTATTTCTTTATTATATGTTTCATTGATAGTTATTTGCTTGAACTTTTCATCATTTTTTTTTTGGACTACTTTTTTTTGTATTAAATGTAAAGTAGATATCTATGGGACCCTTTTAGTTTGGCTTCTTTTGTGGGATATCGTGGGATTAGAGATTGAATAGTTTTGCTATTACTTCCACCGCTTAAACCTCTTTTAATGTCAGAATTAATTTAATCAAATTTATCTTCTCTACTTTCACCATAATCATCAATCCCATTAAAATCCGGCAACAATTCATTTTTAGCTTTGTTATATGTTTATCTACTTTATATTCTCTAATTTTCTTATAAACGTGCTTTGGATATTTAATACATTTTTGTTGTATTTCCACAAAAATTATAGACTAAATTATTTATACTATTATGCTTCACCAAATTTGTATATTTCCATGTAGGATCTTTTCTATTTGGGCGCACATGAGTGAGAGAGAGAGAGAGAACCGCACTCAAAGAGAGAGCAGTGTGAGAGAGAGAGAAAGAGGAGCGTGAGAGAGCGAGCTTGGGTGCTCGCGAGAGAGATACCTGGATGAAAGAGCTTTTATAGCTTGCCACCCAACTTTGATAGAAGGAAAGAGAGCATGTTAATTTAGGTTTAATTTAATTTTTTTAACAAATATGGGCCTTGCACCTAGGCCCACAAGGTGTGCACCTTGCACTCACGCATGTGCCTCATGGTTTGTGCCTCACCTGGCATTTGCTAGGCGCACATCCGTGTGCCTTGGAACTAGGTGTGCTACACGCCTTTGACAACCTTGGACACATCAATCATTTGATGACTTGCATCCTTCATCTTCTGATGGGCTTTGATGACTTACATTGCCCCAAAACTGCTGGTGCTGAACTATGGAAAGTAGTATATAGAAGTAATGCCAGGTAGAATTTCAATCAATTGGATGCTCCTTTGATATTCCTAACTTTCAGATAAAATTTGTGAAGTGTCATGGATTCTTTTATTGATATCATTTACGTTTTGGATGTCACCCCCGAAAAGGAAAACATGCGAGTGTGAAAGAGCAATATCAGGAAATGAAGTTCAGACCTCTTAAAGTTTCTCCCACAACCACTGAATCTGATATGTGAGACCGAGAACTCAAACTTTTAATGTCAAGGCAAGATATCATGTTAATTGAGCTTGAGCAGTCTGTTTCTTGGGTGAAGTACAATATTTTCATCTTTTTTACCCTTTCCCTATAATTGTGATGTTAATTTCTGTGACCTCAGAAAGCATGTGTGATTCACTGGGTTCAACTAGATCGATTTTCTTCTGTTGATGACGCATTTAATGATGGAATGAACCGCTTGGAATCTTTACTTGCTAGGGTGCAAGACATAGTCACGTGAGTTATCATTATAAGCTTCTATTTTAGGCTACTTCCTTCTTGTATACCTGTGTAGACTGTTGGGTCTTTTCTTGTGAGCTGGGGTTGTTTTTGTGTTTTAAGCCCAAGGCTTCTGTCGGGCTCTATTGAATTACACACCCGACTATTTGGCCCTTCATTGGATTTATCAAGTATTACAAGTGATGCATACAAGAAGGCCGTCTTGCTGGCTAAGGAGCATATACTGGCTGGTGATATTTTCCAAGTTGTCTTAAGTCAGCGTTTTGAGAAACGGACTTTCGCTGACCCATTTGAAGTGTACAGGGCTTTGAGAATTGTTAATCCAAGTCCTTACATGGCTTATCTACAGGTAATGCTTCCTTGAGTTGGTATTTTTTTTGTTGGGTAAGTTATTTCTTATTAAAAATGGTGACTGAATTGAACATGGCCATTTATTAGGCTAGAGGATGTATTCTTGTTGCCTCAAGTCCAGAGATTCTCACCCATGTGAGGATGGTAAGTTATGGAATTTTTCAATGTAATGGTTCTCCTGGCTGGTCTCTTCTTCTAGTCTGTTTGCTCAAATAGCTCCTTTAATAATATTGTACAACTCATTCTGCCTTTGTTTGGCAACAATACACAATTTGAATTTTCATTCAGCTATTTTGTGATTCTCGTTATGGCCTTTTATTTTCTGGGTGGGGGAGGTAAACCAATTTTGGTGGCCTTAACCGGCATTATTACATTGTAGCTCTATCTTATTGCAGGGGAAGATCACTAATCGGCCTCTTGCTGGGACTATTAGAAGAGGAAAGACCCGGAAAGAAGATGATATGTTGGAAACACAGCTTCTGAATGATGAAAAGCAATGTGCGGAGCACATTATGCTGGTTGATTTGGGAAGGAATGATGTTGGAAAGGTTCTTTCTCTAATCTTCTTCATACTCTCTTCTGGTATTAGTTAACTTGTATTCAGAAAATACAAAATAATAGATGCCCATGAGTCCAGTTCCTTTGGTGTCAATGTTTCAATTTTTTTCTTTCTCTTGGCTCCTTGTTTCTGTATTTTGTTAAGTTTCCTCCCTCTAAAACACCATAGCCATATATGCCATCAGCATGTCATGGTTGTGATTCTATAATTAATAAAATGGTGTTATGAGCCCCTAGAAAGCTTGATGCAAATAAATGGATTATTGTTCACTGTATCTAAGGTATAAATTTGCATCTAATTCTGGTCACTGTTTTGCACAGGTCTCAAAACCTGGATCGGTGAAGGTTGAAAAGCTCATGAATATTGAGCGGTATTCACATGTTATGCATATTAGCTCTACTGTAAGTATCTCTTTTGGAAGCTTTATTAATTATGCACATCCTTTTTCTTTTGCTCTCTTCCTCTCTATTTGAGGGCAAAGGGTGGATGCATCTACTTGGTTGATGCTTACACCTTGGTGCCCTCAGAAATCACCCTATCAAACCCAGAGCATTTTCAAGGAGGGACAGCTGACCCTCTAGGCCCTTCTAAGCATATGCCTATTAATGCAACAAGGACTCATAGGTGTATAGTTTGATTTGAGAGTGTAGCCCGGGTTCTTGCATTGTCAAGAAACAGATCATTTCTGAGCATAGATAAAAATATTATTATTGGTATCAGTTGTGGTTATATTGGTATTGAATATATCAGACAATACGTATCAGTATTAGATTATATTGGGCGAAATTTTTTTTTTCTAAAAATTATAAGTTGACAATACCGTATTAGCTGATACAAAAATTTATTCCGATATTGTTGCAATATTGGAAAATATCAGTCTTGAAGTGCCCTGATACTGAAATATATCGGCTGACATTTGCATCAATGTTGCCTGAGCTTTGATTTTGATGTTGCCATTTTACTTTTTGCAGGTGACAGGAGAGCTGCTTGACCATTTGACTGGTTGGGATGCTTTGCGGGCTGCATTGCCAGTTGGAACAGTTAGTGGGGCGCCAAAGGTTGGCCACTGTCCTTAGTGCATTTAACTTTCGCTTTAGTGTTTTTAACTCTCATATCTGAAAATGTCTTCTGGAATCATCTGAAATTACTTTTGCCAAAATTATTTCTGTGAATGTTTTTTTCATGACTCTTAAAACTGTTTTCTTATGCAAAATCTGCACTTTCAATTCAAGCTTTCCCACTTCAATATGTTGCCTTTTTACTTGACACCATCTTTTCTAATTATCAGACACTTCTATTCATTCATCTAATTCTCATATGACTATTGCAACTGCACATTCAGGTCTTGTATAATTGTTCTTTTTTTGGCATCTGACATAGTCAGAAGTATTTTATGTGGCCAATGCTGAAAGTATTGGTTATTTGTGGCATTGTAGTTGGTCATCTGATGGTCTCCTTTCTGATATAGGGTGGCAAGCTTAATCTATTAGTTTGCTCATAGTGTTTTTTTCCCCCATAATTGAGTTTTAATTTTGCAATAACCACATTCACTATCTGTTAGCTTTAGCCGCTGGCTCCAACTACTGTCCACGTATGCTCAGTAGTAGATATGGCCCAACTGTCCATGCTACTTCCTCTATGATCTTAACAGCCCATCTTTATCCCAGTTAATCTTTCTGTGGCATGCTTTAGTCCACTTTCACGTTATTTAGACAAAGTGAGAAATCTGTTTGGGCGCAAGACAATATTATTATTGCCCAGACAATTAAACCTCCAACCAATAAATGACACGACCCAACCAAAAATTATGACACAGTGGCATGCCATTTTTCACTCTTTGTTGCAGTGTTGATGCTTGGTTGGTTTTTTGCTTCATATACAGGTCAAAGCCATGGAGTTGATTGATCAGCTAGAAGCCACAAGACGGGGGCCATATAGCGGTGGATTTGGCGGCATTTCTTTCACCGGTGACATGGATATTGCCCTTGCTTTGAGAACCATAGTCTTCCCTACTGCAAACCGTTTTGACACCATGTATTCTTACAAAGATCTGAACAAGCGCCGAGAATGGATTGCTCACCTGCAAGCTGGCGCTGGCATTGTGGCTGACAGCGATCCTGTCGACGAGCAGAGGGAATGCGAAAACAAAGCTGCTGCTCTCGCACGTGCCATAGATCTTGCAGAATCCTCGTTTATTGGTAAGGACTAGAATAGTCATGGGAAATATTTAACTAGAGAGAGACATCTGCGGAGTTTTTACTCTTCCCCCCTCAAGTTAAGAGACCATAGTTGATTCCAGAAATTGTGCTACTTGAAGAAGTTGCTTAAACCACAGTTTTGATAACTATGAAGGTAGATGACATAAGCCCCTTTGGGATTGCTGTTGAAATAACTTCTCTGAGTTTTTATTTTTTTTTTGAAATAGTTGTCTGTTGTTTTTTTAGCTGAGTTTGATTCAGAATTTGTTTATTAAGTACTCGAAAAAGCACTTCTTATGGTAAATGTTAGCCCCTTGGCATCCTGGCTAGAAGTTGTGGCATGCTCACTCACTCAGGTCTTGTGCTGCTCAAGCTACATGAGCCATATGCCATTGTTGATCTCGACATTGAAGACACGATACAAGTAGAACCCGATTCATTATCGTTCCGAATGAGATCCAATTTTGCAGAATTTGAAACTTGATAAGAGACCTCGAGTTCTCTTTCAGGTAAGGATAGTCGCTGTTTTTGTATGTTTGAGTTCAGAGATTCGGATATGCATCTATTTTCTTGTATTTGTGAGTTTAGAGATTTGGATATCCATCCATTAATGGTTATTTCGAAGTTCTCTTGTATTGACTCGTGGAGAAGTGAGTTGATGTTTGAAGGGTTTTGTTTTGTTCCCCTTCATTGTCTCTAAGTGCATTTTGTAGTTAAATTTTCCAATAAATTCCGATTCTGAATTACAGTTTTTTCCTATTCAAATAATATATTTCAAATGTTAATCACCCATCAAGAAATGAAAAAAAATATATAAAAATATATATATGATGTGTACCTGGATTCGATTTCGAACAGATTCGGATTCGTTTGGATAGCTTGACCCAGTTTCGTTTATTGAGTCTTAATCTTGCACACCACTAAAGTGAACGAGATGTCAGTGTGTCGGCTGGAGGTTGTTTCATCGAAAATACTATGACGTTCAAGTCAATAAAAAGTCTTTAAATTGCGGAAGGTAAATTGATAAGCAAAAGATAGAGAGAGAGGGTAGGATGGTCGGGAGTGTTGGCTTGCTGAGATTGTGAGTCCCGTTTGCTACTCACATAGAGCGAGTGGAAGCGGCGTCCTGAAAGTGTGAAAACTTTAGGAAACAGTTCTCAGAAAGTCGAAAAAGGTCTCCCGCAATTGGGAGGTCTTTGGTGGGATGGGAGGATGAATGCTTATGTATAGAGAAAGGAAAGGTGAGTCTTGCCGAAGCACTATAAGCGTTCGTGAGTTAGACTGTAGGAAGTCTCTTTTTGATTTTAGGAAGCTTGTTCTGAATGTTCTCTAGAAGACAAGTTAGAGAGTGAGTACGAGAGCTTTTCTTTCTGTGTCAGCGTGCGTGTTTATCTGTGTGTCTTCCAGAATAAAGATTTTAAGCTTATATGGATAGCAAGAGAGCCACTTTCTCTGGACAAGGTGGCGTGTTCCTTTGGACTAGCAATGACGGCATTCTCTGAGTTGGTGGGCTAGACAGTTGTGATTTGATGGATTTTTTTCCTTCTGAACAGTGCAACGGATATCCAAATCACCTAATCACTTTCATGCTTTTGTGACCGTTTTGACTCCAACGTTGGCGCTGAGTTTATTGATGCCTTTTTGGAGAATATCAGCTTTTAGGAAAGCGTGTGATCATGAAAGGATCGTTGCTTTTCGTGCACGAGTTTGCCTTCCAAATTAGGCCTGGCCTGTTGCAGGTTTATCGCCTTTTTGGGCATGCTGTTACAGTACTTCTGGTCAATGTTCGAGTTGATCGTCTGTACGCGAGTTGGCTGTCTGCTGGCATCTCGACGGTCAACGCTGGCGTTGACCGTTTTGGGCATTTCAGGATTTGGGCATTCGCAAACTGTTGAGCCGTTATTTGAGTTGATCGTTTAATAGGCTATTTGGGCCTTCTTTGACCGTGGGCCAGCCCATACTATAGTATACCTATCACTAGCCCCAATGTCGGTGGTCATAATTCTGGCCTCCGGTATGTTCATGATGGGATGTCCCTCATTGCCCTTCGTTGTTTGAGGATCCCGGAGGACCTTATGAAATGTGGAAAGGAAAGTTGACCGGAGCTGTTGACCGTCTTTGGTCAGTTCCGGAGAAGAAAGTTGACCGGAGTTGTTGACCATTTTTTGTCAGTTTCGGAGAAGAAAGTTGACCGGAGCTGTTAAGCATCTTCGGTCAGTTCCGGAGAAGAAAGTTAACCGGAGCTGTTGACTGTGTTTGGCCAGAGTCTGGAGAACTTTTTGTGAGCCCTGATTAACGTGTGATCATTAGCCGGCTTGTCAGGCCAAAACTAGACACGCGTCTTCTCTTGGTTGGGCCGTATCCAGGTCATTAATACGTTAGAGGATTTACCTTTTGAAGGGCCAATTAGGGAGGTGACATGTGGCAGGAGTGATGACGTCCTTTCTGAGGCGATTTAAGGCATTTCACACCTTGCCATTTAAGTTTTCCTCATCGTTTTGAATATTCTCTCACGCCTTTTTACTTTGCCTTCTTCGTCTTCAACCTTCTCTCGTTCCTCCAAGAAATCCTAGTCTCTTCTCTGTCAGCCATGGCCTTGGCCTCCGTCGCCGACATCTCTTCTGTTCTTTGAGAGGGTGATGTGAAGGCGTTGTGTGTTGAGTTCAACATTCCCATGGATATTACGTGGAGGGTCCCGGGCAAGGACGGCAGGGCTTTCTCTCCACCAGCAGAGTGCGTGACGATATACGAGGTCCACCTGAGGAGCGGTCTTCGTGTTCCTCTGCTGGACGACTTGCAGTCGATCATGCAAGCCCTACAAGTCCTTGTTGCCCAGCTTCATGCCAACGCCATACAGTACATTTGCACCCTATGTATTTTTCTTCGCAAACATTCTAAGAGGTTAACAATGTCTATGGTGAAGGGACTCTTTAAAATAAATCAGGTAGGTGAATGGATTTTCCTTGTCCCCCATCCTGGCCTTAAAAACAATACGGCCATTTATGATTCACTCAAGAACTGGAAGAATCGGTTCTTTTTTGTGAGTGTGAGGAAGACCTGGCCCCTTGCGAAGGATTGGGGACCGTCTTCCCTAGTTCAAATGCTCAGGCCGCAGGCAATGTTGGTGCGGCCGGAGGACTCCAAGGGACTGCTTATCCGCCCCCGCCCCACGGACGATGACTTTATCGGTTCGCGGCCCAAGAGGATGGTGCTGGAGACGCCCTCCTCATCGTCTTTGGGGACCGATTACGTCACCGTCGGGATTTGCAGCGGCCCTAGTAGTACCACGGGATTGGAAAAATCTTTTGAAGACTTGCTGGAGGCCAGGAGAGAAAGTGTTATCTTGGCGTAGCCTGCGCCGTAGGCAGTTTCCCAAGCGGTGCAAACAAAGTCCTTTACCGACCTAGCTTGTGAGTCGCCGGCGGAGGCGCAGGAGCCATCTGTTGGCTCTCCAGTCATGCAGGCGCCTGCTGAGGAGCTAGTGGTGGACCTTGATCCTTCGGCAGCTGCTGCGGAGGCTGTAGCTGGGGAGCTTGCTATTGCTGCGGATGATGCTGATGAGGGGCTTCTCGACGAGATTCTGGAGGAGGGTGCTGCCAGCTCTGCTCGCGAGGTTGTCGCTTCTGGCCCACCGCCGCCTGAGCCAGGTCTGGAGGCCAAGCCTGAGAGGCCCACGAGAAGAGTTTAGGAGGTATAATTCTTTGCGATGCCTTCCGCATACCTTTTCCATTCAGGATTTCTAACTTTGTTTTTTGTTTGTCCTTTGTGTAGAAGTCAAAGGTGGTTGCTGCCATCATCAAGGTGATGGACTAGCCAGACCGGGTGATCTCCAATAGGGAGGTGGAGATCGCCTAGCTAGATGCTAAGTTGGATGCTTCGGGGGCGGAGCACCGTGAGGAGATTGCTGCCCTTGAGACTGTTCTGGCGGGTGTTGAAGCGGAGAACACGAACTTAAATGCTGAGGTTGCCTGTTTGAAGGAAGAGAACAAACGAGCCAAAGCGCGTATTGATCAACTTGCTGGGCAGATGTCAACCTTAGAGAACGACTTGAGTGTCCACATTCGCCCCCACGAGGTTGAGGGTATGATGCTCGTGCGGCAGTGGGAAGGGGTCAACATCAGTAGGCGTATTGTGCGGTTGGTCAATCCCGACTTCCTTGTTGATCTCATTAATTTATCCAATAGGTCGGCGCAGCGTAGAGATAGCCTCGTGACAGTCAAAGGCCTCTACCGCCGTCGTAGCTCTTATGTTGTACATTTTTGGGACCTCAATTGTATTTATGTATATTCGATGTACTTTGTAACATATTTAGAAGCAATAAAATGAAAATTTTCTAACTTCGTGTCCATCTCTCTTTACAACCTTTGTGTTTGTATATCTGCTGTTCTGGATGGCCAACTCAGTTGGCTGGTGGCCATTGTAGCGCTGCCAAAGGAGTGAGGTCCTTAGGCTCTTCGTAGGTGGTTGTGTTAACCAGCCTAGTAGCGGCGGCTTGTGAGTGAAGCATGGCGGCGCTGTCCAAGTGCTGACTTGGGTGACCGGCGTTGGAGAAGAATTTTTCTCCCTTCAACCATCGTTGACTGATCACACTATCTCCTCGCGGAGGAGGTCGTTGCGTGTGCTACGCTAGCATCCTAAGATTTTGACTGCTAACGGCCCTCTTGGATGACCAAGATTTAGATCCGGCCGCATATGGGCCGCCTGGATGACCAGGGTTTAATACGACCGCCAATGGGCTGCTTGGATGACCGAGGTTCACACTAGACCGCTCACGGGTCACCTGGATGACCATGGTTTAAATACGATCGCTAATGGACCGCTTAGATGTCTGAGGTTTATGTTCGACC
>JAOVVI020001585.1:0-23815 GCA_028571085.2 Nepenthes alata
ATAAGATTACATCTCCGTCGGAGATGTAATCTTATATTATAAAGCTCAACTTACCTCATGTTTGAAAGTTATCAGTAATTTTTGTTGTCCCTCCCAATGCGTTACAAGTTCAACATAAATTCTTGGTGTGGAGCCTATCCTATAACAGTCTTTGGATGCTTAGTACTACCGGTTATGATTTGTAATTGACAATTGTGTCCCTTACTGTTACAATTTCCATACTCAGGAAGGAGATGCCTGTGGAGCCTCCTAGTTCATGGTGTGATGAAACTGATGGTCTCCATTCCATAAATGCATGCAGAAATCGAAAGGTCACTTTCTACCGAGTATCATTAGTCCAAGAACTTGCAGGCATATCTGAAAGTATTATCTATTAGTTCAAATATAACTTACTTATTCCTCGAATTAATTCACAGAGCATTGTCATTAAAAGCCATATACATGGCAAGCCAGATCACCATGAGGGGCCGGCCACATGGATCCTAATAGATGATGACTAGGCATGACATGTCGGCTAGTTAGTTGTTGTTAGATACCAAATGTGTGGTTCATCAGTTTAGCAATTTTTAATTATTAGGTGTTGTGTTTGTGTGGTAAATATTAGTCCTAAATCAGTCTGTAAAGTATGAGCTAGCCGTGTTTAATGATATTTCTTTTATCTAAAATTCACTTTAAATTTTTTTTTTTAAAAAAAAGAGAACTCTGGTTTTTAATTTTATAAATGAAAAACAAAGGGTTAAAAAACACTTCCAATTTTTTTGGTAACGTAACACAATCCTACTTTTTTACTTTCTGAACGGAGCTGTCAACTATTGGTCTCCTCCAATCTCGCAATGAAGTAGGTGTGCTTAAGAAAAGAGGAGGAAATCTATATTTAAAAAAAAAGAAAAAAAAATCACTGGTTGTTTTACAGTGGAGAAGCGGCCATTAGATAATAGAGGCTCCAGATTAAGAACCGAAATACTCTTATGAGCCATCTTAAAATTAATTACTCAACTTTCTCTCCCACTAATTGGGGCAAAATAAGTACTATTCCACTCCCATTGCATCACAAAACATATACAACCTCCAGGTGGAAACAATTACAGGAAAGGTTTCGTCTGCCTTAGTCTTTAGCAATGGCAATAACCTACACAATAATGGATAACGATTGTAGAGATCAGAGGGGGGACAAGCTGTTACCGGCCTCCTCGCAACCAATGTGATTGCGCCACCGCCTCACCCACGGCTTCGCACAAGCAGCAGGATCGCACAACCGCCACAGAAATATCAAGATTACGTGTCTAGTATTTTATACTACAGTATTCTGTTATAGCAATTTATAGTATTTTATAATTCTTTTATAGCATTTTATACTTGTTAATGTTGTTATACCATACACGTGGTTTAGTTGTTTACGCCTTACTGTCACTATATTCTATACTCCCTCACTAAATTGGGACAGAATGAGAATTTCCTTTACCATCATTTTCTTATGTCTCACGTTTGATCCCTCTCCCCTCTTTCTGTTTCCTCTTCCTCTTCCCCCTTTCCCTTTTCTTCGCTGCTAAATTCCTTCTGTCTGACTCCCTTCTCATTCTCCTTTCCACTTTTTAGTTTCCACAGAAGCGAGAGCCAGCGTCATCGGTTGCAGGTTTGGTGATAGTGGCCACAAATTTGCAACATTTTGGTGCTCTCATTGAGACCAAATGGTAGAGAGTATGATGACGCGGTACAAGGCGCACGAAGAATTCGTCACCGACATCATGAAGGAGCTTAAGGAACATGCAGACCGTATCTCTGCCCTTTCCTCTACCACCAAACAAATCCAGCATACCTTCAATGAGTTACAACAATCCATCACAGATATGCGTCAATCCCTCACTCATATCGAACAATTGACCATAAATTCTTCGAATCCCCCTTTATTGCCCACTCCTACTTCATTTACACTGACGCCACCGTCACTGCCTCCATCTACCCCTTAAACCCTACCCTTACTTTTGTCCCCTCAGCCTGATACACAACTCTCCACCCAAATCCGTTTACCAAAACTCGAGATTTCTCTTTTTTTAGGCGAAAATGCTATCGGGTGGTTATTTCAGATCGAGCATTTTTTCCTCTATCATGGTACCTCACTGAACAGAAACTATCAGTAGCTGCGTTCTATATAACGGGTGCAGCTCTCCAGTGGTAGCAATGGTTACATGCCACCCATCAACTGACCAACCGGGAAGCGTTCGCCAAGGATCTAGAACTTCACTTCGGGCCATCCTCATACATGAATCACGAAGCTACTCTATACAAACTTCGTCAGACTTCCACGGTGGTCGTCTATATGATTGAGTTCGAGACTCTCTCTACACGGACGCTGGATTTGTCTACAACCAACCTATTAAATTGCTTCATTTCGGGGCTCCGGGATGACATCCGGCGGGAGATATTATTGTTGAAACCCTTGACCCTATTGGAAGCCATCGGCATGACTAAATTGGTGGAGGAGAAACTGGAAGCCTGTCGAACGAGTTCACAGCGACCAGCTATAACTAGGCCTTTTGGACATTCTGTTCCTGTATTGGCTAAACCTTCCCCACCCAGACTACCTATCAAGAAATTGACCCCAGTAGAAATGGTCGCCTGTAGGGAGCAAGTCCTTTGTTTTAATTGTGATGAAAAATTTACACTAGTTCATCACTGTAGTTCCTCAAAATTTTTGTGTATGTTGGCTGAAGAAGATGATAGTGTTTGGCCTGGCCTCCAAAATTTGGACGTGGATTTCAAGGACACAGACTATACACCTGCCCACAACCTGGAGGAAAAAACCTTACCTCCACCTGAACCCACTCCAACCATCTCCCTCCACGCTTTAGAAGGACACTTCGTACCTTTCACCTTGCGACTACAAGGAGTAACTCTGGCCAGCCTGTTGTTATATTGGTGGACAGTGGCTCCACGCATAACATCTTGCAAACACGCCTGGCCAAGTAATTTGGACTCTCGATCGAGCCGTCTCACCACCTAAATGTCACTATGGGCAATGGGGCTTCCCTAAAATATGAAGGGTTGTGTACCAAAGTTTCGGTTACCCTGAGGTAGACCAACTTTGAGGTTGATCTCTATCTGCTGCCCATATATGGAGCTAATATGGTATTCAGAGTCCAATGGTTAGCTTCAATTGGACCGGTGCTTTTTGATTACCAGTCCTTATAGATGAGCTTTGATCATGCTGGCTCTAGACTCACCCTACATGGCTTGCCAATAGCCTCCATCTCCACCATGACTTTAAACCAACTAAAGAGAGATGACTGCACCCAGGCTGTGGCCTTCTACTATCAATTAACCATCTTGGCCACACCAAACACGTCCTTGGCTAATCAAATTGTCGTGTCTTTCGACCCTAACCAATTTTCCTCTAGCCTTAGTCTCCAAATTGCTAACACTTTCTGTCAGATTCTCTCTTCTTTTGCAAACATTTTTAAAATTCCACGCGGGTTGCCTCCACCTCATTCCATTGATCACCGAATTACTCTTAAACCCAACGCTGAGCCGGTGAATGTCAAGCCATACAGACATCCTCATTTTCAAAAGGCCGAAATGGAAAGGCTGATTCGTGACACGCTCGATGATGGCATCATTTAGCCTAGTATCAGCCCATTTTCTTCCCCAATTTTGCTAATTAAGAAGAAGGACGACAACTGGCATTTCTGTGTGGATTACTAGGCACTTAATGCCATTACAGTTAAGGATTGGTTTCTCATACCAACTGTAGATGAGCTACTGGATGAGCTCCATGGCGCACGAGTATTCTCGAAGGTTGATTTGAGAGCTGGATATCATCAGATGCGAGTACATGCAGCTGATGTACAGAAGACAGCTTTCCAAACTCATAAAGGGCATTATGAATTTCTAGCAATGCCCTTTGGTTTTTCCAATGCTCCCTCCACTTTCTAGTTGAAAATGAACGCTATTTTTCACCCCGTGCTCTGGAAGTTTGTATTGGTATTCTTTGATGATATTTTAATTTACAGTTCATCTTGAGAGCAGCACTGTCAACACTTGGCTCAGGTTTTACATATATTGAGGGATCATGCCTTCTATGCCAAACACACCAAATGTGAGTTTGGAAAAACTTCAATCACTTATCTGGGGCATATCGTATCAGAACTGGGAGTCGAGGTTGACCGGGCTAAAATTGAAGCAGTGCAACGTTGGCCCTTACCCACTAATGTGAAGCAGCCATGAGGAATTTTTGGGTTAATCGGATATTATCATCGGTTCGTAACCCACTACGCCCAACTGGCAACCCCTCTCACCCAACTCTTAAGGAAGGATGCTTACGTTTGGACACCAACAGCCTCGGCAACCTTCAATGCCCACAAAGCCGCCCTTACTACCACTCTGGTCCTGGCTCTGCCTGATTTTTCTCAACCATTCGTGATTCAAACCGATGCATCTGGTAGCAGCATAGGAGTTGTGCTGATGCAGGTTGGGCATTCGGTTGCTGTTTTTAGCAAACAATTAATCCCCAAATTGCAATCTGCCTCCACTTACATCCGGGAGCTTTGTGCCATCGTAGAAGCAGTGCAAAAAAGGCGCTAGTACCTATTGGGAATGAAATTCACCATTCAAACGGATCACCAGCCCCTTAAGGCATTATTAAGCCAAAACATTCACACCCCAGAGCAGCAACGATGGATCACCAAGCTGTTGGGGTATGATTTTGATATTGATTACAAATTGGGACGGGAGAATTGCCCAACTGATACTTTGTCCCGCTTGCCAGAAGCCCCTTATTAGGATCGAAATGCAGCCTCACGGCCAGTAGTGGCCCTCCTATCCGCCCTTCGTAGCTTTTATCTCAAACATTATGCATCAGTCGAGCTACTCTCTTCTATTCAAAATAGACCCGTCGACTTTGAGCACTACTTCGTACCAGATGGACTGGTTTTCTTTAAGGGCAGAATTTTGGTGCCCACTGATTCCGCACTGCAGGATCTAATTTTACACGAGTATCACAATTGCCCACTTGGGGGATGTGCCAGGTTTCTGCGCACTCTCGCCCGAATATCTATTAATTTTTATTGGCCCCACATGTGTCAAGACATCTACGCGTATATCTCTAAATGTACGATCTGCTAGCAGGTTAAGCCACTTAAAATGGCTCCCAAGGCCGGCTACAACCCCTTCCAATTCCAGGAAAGATTTGGGACTCCCTTTCCATGTACTTCATCACTCATTTACAACTTTTGGGAGGAAAAACGGTAATACTCGTAGTGGTTGATCGGCTATCAAAATATGCTTTCAAAATGAAGAGTTCCGCATTACTTTTGGAGGAATAATGTATCTGCAAATCCAACTATAAAAGTAAGCACCCTTAAACTTTGAAGAATAAGCTCGAAGAAGTTCAAAAAGCTCCATGAGGCTCTAGATGGCTTGGAAAAGGGTGTAACCATTGCTAACCAATCTCCAACGAGAGCGGGATGGCGGCCTCGGAGAAGGGCGTAGCTGTTACTAGCCTATCTCCAACGAGAGCAGGATGGAGGCTCAGAGGCCACCAGCCCTCCACCAGCTAGGAGGACGTCAGCCCTCCGCCCGTCCGAAGGCCAGCAGCCTTTTGTTACCAGGAGGCTCTCAGCCCTCTTCTCGTCCGAAGGCTATCAACTATCCGTCGCCATGACGCTCTCATCCCTCTGCTCATACGAAGACTAGCAGTCTTTCGTTGCTAGGAGGCTCTCAGCCTTCCTCATGTCCGGAGGCCATCAGCCATCTGCCATCAAGAGGCTCACGGCCCTCATCTCGTCTGGAGGCCATCAGCCTTCTGCTGCTAGGAGGCTCTCGGCCTTTCTCCCGTCCGGAGGCCATTAACCTTCCGCCGCCAAATGGATCTCAGCCCTCTGTCTCGGAGCCACGAGCCCTTCATCCCGGAGTCAAAAGCTTGTTGTCCAAAAGTCAACCCTCCGCTTAAGTAATCAGGATGTTGATGTACTAGTGCAGCTTAGTCCTTCTCCTCTAAGCTGGGCGCATATTTGAGCTATCCCTCTATCGGGCGCACCTCTAAACTGCCCATCTACTGAGCGCACCTCTAAGCCGCTCATCTGTCGGTGCACTTCTAAGCCACCATTTGCGAACGCACCTCAAAATCGCCTCCACGGGCGCACCTCTAAGCCGCCCTCCGCAGGCACATCTCAAAATCGCCTATCTATCGAGTACACCTCTAAACCGCCCTCCAAGCCGCACCTCTAAGCCACCCCTCTACCGGGCGCATCTAAACGCTCCTCCACTATATGCACATATGCATCCTCCTAGTATATTTCTATTTTCTAAGAAAGATTTCTAATTTGAGCATCGAAAGATATACGGTGGGAGTAATTTGTGTCGTCCTCTAACCTCCTATTTGTAATTTGTGGTGTGTAAGTTCCAGGTTAATAGCGATGGAGATCTAACTCGCTCCAATTTGACCCGCAACGGAGGAATAGAAGGCTCACTTATTCGTACCATAACCTGAAAATCAGAGACGCATCATTAAAAGTCAATAAGGACAATAAATAATTACATGCATGCATATTTAAATAAATATCGAAATAAATAATTAAAAAACTTTTAATAACAAATTTAAAAAAAGGTTTAGATATACGTCCCTTAATATGAATACTATTAAAATCTAATATAAAATATATTTGAAATCAACTTCATTCATTTTTCTTTTTCATTATTTTCTTTTTTTATTATGTCTCAAAATCTCAGAGAAAATAATTAAAAAACTACTAAAAACTCTTTAAATATCAAAATAATCATACGATCATCGATCATACACCTATTAGGTATGAAACTATAACTCAAGGCACACCCGAACGTGTTTCATTCATGCATGAACACCCCCCATGCTGTTATATACGCATGAGTGTGCTCCCAACAATGCATGATCCTTGCTTGTTTTGCTAGTTATGCTCGAGTGCAATATATGCATGAGTCAGGCATTAGCCATCATTTGTCAAATACTCGACCTTTTATCCAAGCATAATAATCTACGATACTTCATCTAATTTATTTCAATTATAATGTCATAAGCAATTAAATGGAGATTGGGTGTTGTAGTTGTACTGCATTGATGTCGAATTTAGGTCAACTAATGATTAGTTGAATGTCTTTGATTTATAAATCTTTGATCAACCACTCATACGTCATAGAAATTGGTGTGGATCACAGAAACTTGGTCAACGGTCAGTTAGCAGGTCTATATTTGTGCCTTGGCCTTGAAAGGTCTGCTAGACCAACATTTTGGTGTCTCAAATGCCTTGATCCTCAGACATCTCACTCATTTTGGTCTTTGATCATGTAGATCTCTGTACCTTATGTCATCTCGATGCTTTAACTATTTAGTAGAGTGGCATTTCAATGCTTAAACAGTGTAGTATTTAAACATAGTATCTTTGAATCCTGTGCCTTTGGATTCAGACAGTTTATGACCTCAGAGGTTGGACTATCTATTTTTTTTTACCTGACTGTTATGTTTGATCAGATTAATTAAGTCTACTGAAACGATATCAAGAGATGACTTAGCTTTGCAAAGAGCGTTTAGATGACCGGAAAGAAAGGCATTACATGCACCGGTAGTCATACGAAGCCCTCAAACTGACCCCATCTAGCTTTGAATCGACACTGCCAATACGAAGCGAGAGCGGTAGGGGCATTATGGTCAGAGAAAGTACGGTGGAGAGAACTGAAAACCTACGACAACATTTGTAACAATAATTTCCCTCCATTTCCTTCACTCTTTCTCACCTCATTAGCGGATTAAATTACGATTAAGTCAGAGCATTGGGTAATCTTTCCAAAATCCTCTTTGCTCGTCTGTTGTTTTGTACTTTCGAGTTCTTGGTCGAAATTGTTCGAGGGTTCCGAATAATTCCAAACATTTACGAGTATGAACCCCCCCCTCTCTCTCTCTGCGTTATTGTGTATAATTTGTTCCCTCGATCTCCTTTTCATATCGTTCTTCACTTCCATGATGCTTTTATCGGTTGATTTTGTATTAGACTTCTGACTGTTTAGTGCGTGGACTGTTTATGCTGCTTAGATTGATACGGTCTCAGAGACTTTAATTTGTTGCATACACTTCTAACATATTGGTTGCCTCGCAACTATACTTCTGAAAGTGAAGATCAGTGGTTTTGTGGTTACAGATTTTTTTTTTTTAAATGCTGTTATGCACAATATTATTTTATAAAAAAAAGTTACTCTTCATGAAATATATAATTGGTGGCATGGATAGCATCGCCAATTTGAACCTTAAACTCAGATAAAGATTAGTGAGTTTGGAAGGCTTTGAATTTCTTCTATCATATCCATACTTCTTCTGTTTGGATTTCTTTCTTTCCCTCTTCAGTTTGAATGCAACGAGAAGGGTGAAGCGGTTTGAATGCCCTTTATAATGATTCCGTTTCCACCATGGGCTTATTTGGTGATAGGGATGGGATGTTGGAGTCTAATGAGGATTCAAATGTTCAATAAAGTATGGAACGTGTTCAATTTTCACTTCTCAAGCCCTCGTTTTTTTTTTTTTTTTTTTGGGTTTGATTGTAAATATAAGGTAATTATATACCTCATTTCCCTCCTTTTTTTGCATTCATGTTGGAAAAAGTAAGAAATATCTCATTTTTCTTCCTCCTAGTATCTGAAAAAGTAAGTAGATAATGTGATGTGCTATATATAGTAAGTGTTTGAATAAAGTTATCCAGTGAGTGCTACCATACCTACTTGATAATTTAAAAAGAAGAATTGTTCTTAAATAAGAATTAAAAACCATCTTTTGTCAAAGCGAAAACTGAAATAATGCTCTTGACAATACTTGGTACATAGTAAACAGTCTTTAACTCTGAAACGTCTCCTGCAAATAACCTTCGGTAACATGAACTTACGGCTAATGCAACTACAACTACTCCATTTCCCATCTGTAGTCTCATCGCACCTTGGCTCATAAGCTTACGTCTTGTTAGTAATTGTAACGAATTGCAAATATGTGAGCCATACTCAGTATCCAGTACCAAGAAGAGATGAGATATTGACTCCTTTGTCGTGTTTCTGTTTTTTGCTAAAATGATGCCCACAAGATAATGATTTGTGGGTGCTGCTCAAGACTGTTTTCTTTCACCCAGCTACTGAGTTAGCATTTTTTTTTTCTATTGTAATTTGTTTTGTTAATTAGGGCTGTCCTGAGCTTACTAGTCCTAATGCCTCAGGTATTGCATATTTTTGCTTTGTTCCTCTTAGATATGCTCAGCATAAGTTTGTAAATATGGCTTTGTTCAAATTTCAAAAAAGCTTGCTCATTCCTACCACACCCCTGAAAAATAAAATATATAGAGGCAGTTCATCATGAATTTGTTCATGATATATGTGATGATGGTAGGTCATCCCCCTCCATTTGAATGCAGCTAAAACGTGACCCAGCTTGGTTACATGATGCTTGCTTGATGAAATGCCCAGTGAAGGAGCTTAACAGACAATTTAATTTGTTCCTTCTCTGAATGCTGGTAGTCGTGCTTAATGCAGACAATGCACCAAGGAAGCTTGATATTAGTTGACTAGCAGAGTTTCATCTGATGTTACTGAAAGCAAGCAAAAGAGATAAATGCAATTTTTAATTTCTCAATCTCCTGTTAAAAGTTGAATTTGAAGATTAAATGACAAAATACAGTTCCTCTCAACAAGAGGGACTAGTTCAAAACTTTAATCCTCTGTTTATCATTCATCTCCTCAAGCGCCCAAGCAAGAGATTAACAATTTTACTATTTGATTTATGATTAACATTCCCAATTTCAACTAAGTAGTTCTTCACATTCCATTGTTCAAATCCATGCACGGCAAAGAGATGGTCCTTTACCAAATAGTCCTGCACCTGAAACTCCATCTCTTGGAATAAATGCTATCATTCTAAATCCCTTCTTTGCTTGATTCCATTTACCTGAACAAGTAAGAGAGACTTCAAAATGATAGTACAAGGAGATTGAAAATTACCTAGTTTCCAATATCAAGAGAGATGGAGATAAAGAGAGAGCAGGGAAGGTGGATGATGTTGAATTCATAAATTACTCTTTTTTCTAAGTGCCGGGACATGTAACAGAGAGGGAGATGAGGTTGAAATGTGTTAAGGGCCCCGTTCAGGATCTGTCATCAAGTTCCAACCCGTTTCATTCACAAACCACAAATCTTCAAATAACCACAATTATGCAAATGATGCCTGATTAAGATCTAACATATAATTGATAGAAATAGAAGAATCATTCAACATCAAGACATATGTTAATCAAGCGAACCTATGAATGAGGCTCACAAGATCTAACATACAAAGAGTTCTGAGAATGCCAAAGAAAATACTCGGAAGGGTTCTGAGCTCCATGGGCTGTAAAGGCCCTAGATTATTGACAAAATTACTGAATATCGACTAATCTGGTCTATGGCTAGCTTAAATAGCCAACCACTGCCCTAATAATGTTGAAAAACCTAATTACCCTTGATGACAGTAATTTACAATAATGCCATTAAAGTCTCTCTCTCTGTTGTGAAGCCTTTACTCTGATTCCCATAACTCTATCATGGTGCAGAGAAGTTTTTTTCCATCCTTTAATGAGATTAGAATGCTGGTAATTTCAATAGTCACACTTCTTTTGACGACAATGAGTGTCTCTTGATTCAGTGTCTTCAAAATACTGTTGAGGGTGCTAACAAGTCATCATTGGAGGTTGTAATCTGTTAGTGTTGACCCCTCCTCCAGACGATTGAAGATGACTTTGTTTCAAGAGAAAATTAGAATTTGGCGAATGTTGGGATTAAGATGTTTGGTAGCATAGTTAAAATAATGGGGCTTCACAGTATGGATGCTATTACTGAGTTAAGCGTGATTATTGAGGGACAGGAGGGCAACCCTTTTGAGGTTCAAAAACAGATTTCTGAGGTGATGTTGTAAGAAATGATGGGGATCAATTAATTTTTTGGGCTTCACATTTCTTGCAACGAAGATCCAGCTATGAAGCATTTTGAAAACATTTAGGCAAGGAGGTTGGAGAAGTTTGAGGTTTCCCATTCTTAGTGTCAAGCCTCTAAGAGTGGAAGAAAGGGTAGAAGTAAGAGGCTTGAGTGCAACTTTGAACTAGAGCTGATTTTGATTATCTAGGAAGTGATATTATTTTGCTTCTTTCAGTTTGTGTTGGGGTTTTTTTAGGATTCTGTGTTATTTTTGTGGTTTTCTTGTCTAACAAGGATGTAACTTTTGTACTTGGACTGCATCCCCTTTGTTTCTTTCTCGAATAAGTACCTTCTTTAGGATCAGAAAATGGACTATTAAATTCTTTTTTTTTTTTAGCTAATGTTTCTTTTAGATTTGCACGACATGATCACAAGTATTCCAGTGTTGTATACGACTAATTGACTTGTGAAAAGGTAAGAATAGGCCTCTTGAGGCTGTGTTGGGCTGAACAATTCCCCAATGGTTAATGATTTTACAAAACCAGTTGAGAAACAGGACTAATTCTGTTTTTTAAATTGTACTTGGGAAGATTCACAAGCAGTAACTGTTGCAAGCTGATGCGTGTAGTGGGACCAGTTTGTTTGATGTTGGATATGATGCTTGATTTGTATATTTCTTGTGCTGTGCAGTTTGCTTTAGTTGAGATTCTTGTTTAGCTTAGATATGTTTCATTTGCTATTAAAGCTATCATGATATAGTGAGTGCTTCTAGCAGATGTTTCTGTTCTGAGGGCCAGATGGGCAGTAATTGCTGTCAGATTATAGAATGATCTTGATGTTTGTAACTCTCCGATTAACCACTCCCATAAGATTTTCTTTCAATGCATCTGAAAAATAATTGGGTTTCATTTTATCTTCCTTATTAGATGACAATTTTAGAATGGAAGAATTTTATGATAGAAAGTTTCACTTAAATAACAAAAAAGATAGATTAATAAACAGGTCTTGTTGACTGGATAGACAGCAAGACAATAAAGCCTTGACTCATAAACAGCAATTGGGGTTGAATTCAAAGGCTGGTACGTGTTCTTGAAGGTTAAATTTTTTTAAAACAAAATCCTTGCTCATTCTCCTTCATATAGTCAAATACTTTTTATTTTTAGAGTTTTGTTGGTTTATTAATATTAATTTCTTGGAGAGAGGATTCCTACAGTTGTAAAAAGGGATGCAATCTTCCATTAGGAATACATTATATTCTCAGAACTTAGCTTCACCAATAGAGTTCTTCTATGGGAATTCTGTAATGCAATTCTAACACTGTTGTGGTGCCTATGGTGTTCTAGGGGTGATTATTAGAAAACCAATATTTTTTCACTTTGCTCTCATTAGCCAAATATCATTTTAGATATTCTCTTGAAATTGCACCAAATGAGTCTCAGCTCAATCCAAAATTTCCAACCAAGGATGTGCTGCATTGCCTTTGCTGCTGTTTGCATGAATCTCAAAGTTGGTGCTTCTGAGCTGCATCTGAATTTCTAAGAAACTAAGATGTACTACTGAAGTTCTGGTTAAGGTTTCAGGTGTTATTTTCTTTTATCATTTTTTGTGATTTCTGCTAATATTTGGATTAAGTTGTAAGAAACCTTATTGTCCAGAAGAAAAAGTTGTCAAGGCTTCATTGCTTTCGTTATTCAATGACTTCTCTTTGCTTTTTACTGCCACACGCATCTTGCCATCAACATAGTATGATTTTGCTGATATCATTGTAGAAGTTTGGAAAACTGCATAGTAAGATTCATTAGTTGTTAATATGTTGCATAGTGAAATCACTAGTTGTTGACTATGTTACGTAGTGAAATCACAATCATTATTTGCTCTTCTTATGTATTAAGCATGTGGTGGTAGCATTTCACAATGCACTCACTCCTTGTATTTCTTATAACAGATTTGCTTCTCTGAATGTTTTCATTGATTCGTGTCAGCTTATATTCCTGTTCCAAATATGGTTTCAGGGTATCTTGACATGGAAACTGCACAGAAAACTACTCAGAGTCGCACTATTTCGATCAAACTGTGGCCT
This sequence comes from Nepenthes alata, assembly GCA_028571085.2. Taxonomy (NCBI): domain Eukaryota; kingdom Viridiplantae; phylum Streptophyta; class Magnoliopsida; order Caryophyllales; family Nepenthaceae; genus Nepenthes; species Nepenthes alata. The sequence goes on from JAOVVI020001585.1 coordinate 13,025, forward strand.
CCTAGTCAGAGTACCAGGCTAATGCTTGTGGAGCGGATGACCAAGAATCTTACAACTCCCTCTATTTTATCTAGGAAGTATGGTCTTCTGAGCATAGAAGAAGCCGAGAAAAATGCAAGGCAGATTGAAGAAATAGCTTTTGCTGCTGCAAATGATCATTATCAGCAGGAGCCAGACGGTGATGGAAGTTCTGCAGTTCAACTCTATGCTAAACAATCAAGCAAACTTATGATGGAAGTTCTTAAACGAGGATCTAGAATGATGGATGATGGAGTAATGATGATATCTGAGAGAGTTACTGGTATTCCTGAGACTGTTTTTGATTTATCTGGAGACCGCCGGGCCTTTATTGAGGCAGAAGAAGCTGAGGAGATCTTGAAACCGCTAAGGGCATCTGGAAATTCATATTGTAAGATATGCTTTAGCAATAGAAGTTTTGGCCTTGATGCGGCACGTGTTGCTGAGCCTATCTTGTCTTCTCTGAAAAATCAATTGAAAGAGGTAGACCTGTCAGATTTTGTTGCTGGAAGACCTGAGGCAGAAGCACTCAATGTTATGAATATATTCTCGAAAGCGCTGGGAGGTTCCAATCTAAGGTATCTGAACCTTTCAAACAATGCCTTGGGAGAAAAGGGTGTGCGGGCATTTGGTTCACTTTTGAAGTCACAGGAAAATTTGGAGGAGCTTTATTTAATGAATGATGGCATATCAGAGGAAGCTGCTCAAGCAGTAAGTGAGCTAATTCCTTCGACTGACAAGTTAAAAGTCCTCCATTTTCACAATAATATGACCGGCGATGTTGGGGCACTTGCCATTTCTAAAATAGTGAAATGCTCACCTGTGTTGGAAGACTTCCGATGCTCTTCTACAAGGATAGGTTCTGAGGGAGGGGTTGCCCTTGCGGAGTCACTTGGAGCATGTTCACATTTGCGTAAAGTAGATTTACGTGATAATATGTTTGGTGTGGAAGCTGGCTTTGCTTTGAGCAAGACATTTCATGGGCTGGCAAATCTTACTGAAGTTTACCTTAGTTATTTAAACTTGGAAGATGAAGGGGCAAAGGCTGTTGCCATTGCTTTGGAGGAGTCTGCTCCTTCACTTGAAATCTTGGAGATGGCTGGAAATGATATTACAGTGAAAGCCGCCTCAGCGTTGGCTTCTTGTATATATTCTAAACAAATTTTGACCAAGTTAAACCTGGCTGAGAATGAGCTGAAAGATGAGGGCACGGCCTTGATAGCAAAAGCATTGGAAGAGGGGCATGACCAGTTAGTTGAATTGGATTCAAGCACCAATTCAATAACAAGGGTTGGAGCTCGGCTTCTGGCACAAGCAGTAGCGAACAAACCTATGTTTAGGTTGCTTAATATCGATGGTAATTTCATCTCTGATGAAGGGGTTGATGAGGTGAAGGATATATTGAAGAGCTCTCCGAATGTTCTTGGTCCGTTGGATGACAATGATCCTGAAGGAGAACCCAATGGGGAGCTCGAGGAAACTGCAGAGTATGAGAATGGCTTAGAATCCAGGCTCAAGGATCTTCACATCAAGGAAGAGGAATAGGGCTGGTCTGTTTATGTTGGTTTTGTTGACTTATCTTGGCAAGATTGAAACTAGTAAAGGATTTAAGTGAGCTTGCTTTTATTGTATAACCTATATTTGCAGTCATGGCAATGACAGTCAAGTTGATTGACTGTTTGCTAAATACTACTGCTATTATTATTATAATTATTATTTTTGGATATGGTCTAAAATAAGTTCGATTTGATCCGATGAAATAAGGGACTTACAAATTACAAGTTCATAGAAGAATGTCAAGCAATTGAGTTATTTGGCTTGAGATGAAAGAGAATTGGAAATTTGATTAGACGCCAACTCACCAAATGATTGAATGGCCGTAAATATGGAATACCAAGGCAATTAATGGCCCGGAACAAGATTAATTCGGATGTTAAATTCTAACGAATGGTTATATGAATTGATAGACAATTGGCTACATTAAAAAGGTATAGCCATTTAATAATAAATATTAAATATTTAACGATTATATAATTTAAGTAATGGTGGAATCTCAATCAGTATAATGCATTAGTTGAATAGTTGTGCTAATTCTAAAAGTATAAGTTAAATGACAATTAGATTATAAATACACAAACCTTTCTTAATTGAGAGGAGGAGAAATCCATGAAAAGCAAGGATGTAAAAACCAAACTCTACTCAATATATTCACGTCTTTCCATAATTATGGAGCCAAATCTTTCAAATCAAATACTTTTTCTTAAATTTTACCCATCCCTAATACTTCATAATCTTTCATTCCTATGAAAATATTTGACTTAATTATCAGAAAATATATCAATGAACAAATCCTATATCCTTTTACCTTTTATTAATTATTATAGTATATAAAATTCGAATTAGATGATTTAAATTTCCAACCCGATATATTTAGACAGTAATCTCTATCCCAATTCCTTATCAAGTATTATTATTATTTCCTCCAACTCTTTGGAATCAGAAGGTTCTATGCTTAATTCCTTGTCTATTTACACTGAAACTGCCGCGTAGAAGATTATACCTTTTTATAGATTTTTTATATAAGATTTTGAGAATCAACTTTATGGGTCATACAAGTTTTTCTATTACCCAAAAATTCCCTTTGTCCTTAGCTGTCCCAAGCCCCAACAACCCTAGAACACCCTGATGGTTAAGGAGACTGGAAACTGAGGCTAATATTATCTGCTATAATTGCTTCAGTTTCAAAGGACCCTATATTGATGTGAACTCCAGAGAGGACAAAATAAAATTGCGGTATAGCAAAATGGGACGCATCATGGCATTCAGCCTTGCTTTGTTCTGGATCAATCATACTGCTAATGGCACTTTGACTGTCTCTATTATCTTGTCATCTATCTCGAACTGCATTGGTTTTGTGTCTCTTCCAATCTTTACATACTCTTCAAACCTCTCCTTCAAATCTTCTGCAAGGTTTGTGGAACAGCGCCACCCCAAAATGTCCTTAGCAGCTCGCGGCTCTGCATAAAAATGCTGCAAAAAGGATCCACATCAGTCAATTGTGAATTCATGTGGCAAGTGAAAGACAAGTGATGATAGTGATCATTGATACGAAGTTATGCTGACTGATTGAAAGTAGCACAGAAATTATAAGTACCATGGCACGGAAAGGAAATGCTTTCTTGGCATCAACTCCAACAGCCTTTGGATCATAGTGCAGTAAGTTAACAGGGCGGCCAGCAGCTTGAGCACACAGTTTTGCCATTCCATTGAGAGTCACAGCTCGATCACTTACGCAATTGAAGATGTTGCCAATTGCTGCAGTTGGGTTCTCAACTGCCAAAGTAAGCATGGATGATAAGTCCCTGACATGGGATATGTTGGTTAGCTGCATTCCGGAGCCGGGGATAGGAACTGGCCTTTCTCGAACAATTCCTGTTTAAATCAAATCAAATTCAAGCCCAAGTACGTTGCCTACCATAAAAAACGTGAACAGCAGAGCATTTAGATCAATATCATACCCAACATTAAATAGGGTAATTTAATCACAATCTCAAAGTTTCTCTATATCCACTAGAGCTCATGTGCTCAAATTACGGAGAAAGAAAAAAACAATCTTTGCAATACAATGCTTGCATACGTATGACTTCCTCTTGGCCAGTTATTGCATTTCTTTTTTTTTTTTATAGACTGATCTTTGAGAGAAAAAAAAAAGAACCAGAAAAAAAAAAGGAAATTGATTAGTCTCACCTAGCTTAATCTGACATTAGTTCGTCTTTGGGCATACTAAAAACCCGCACCACAAGTAGAGCTTTTCAAAATTAAAGTATGACAATGACTGCCTCAAATAATGGAATCCATCACTTTTCAGCTCTCAGCTCTTTGGCATAACTATTCATAGAAGCTCCAAATTGGAGCTTTAGCCGAAGGATTTTAAATGTGCATCTCAACATTTTTGAGAATCCAAAAGCATCTCTCGCAGAAACAATTTGACTTACTATCAAAAAACCACTCCTCACAATCTTTATTGTTTCCTGATCCGATCATGTACTGGGGACGGAAAATTGCCCAACTATTAAAAATCTTTGCAATGTATTCCTCTGCACCAATGTGACTCGCATCAGCTTTGACCATGTCCTGCAGCAATAGATGTACCTTACAACAGAAGATCTAGCCATTGCCAATGTGTTTGCTAGTCCATAAGCAACTGAATTGCACGTGAACGGAATGCACATCTTACCCCTTCAATGTGGGGAGGTTCATCGGTGGGCTTATAGATTCCAGCACTACTGATATAGAGGAATTGCTTTACACCACAGCTCTTTGCCCAATCTACCACCGGCCTAATATGTGAAAAACTTGTATGAGCACAAACTCTTTCTGATCAAGATAGAAATTCCATAACTCCATAAAGAAAAAGAAGCACCATCATTTTTAAAAGGATTTCAACATGGCTAAGGTTGTTCGGTGGAATGAGAATCAAGGAATATGATTCCCGTTCAGGGAGAAATATTAAAAGGCTTGCAATGAGCTCATTGATTCTAGTAGTTAATAACATTAACTTGGGAAATGCATCTGCAAGTATGGGATGATTATCTACTAGACAAAAGGGTGTTTGACTCCCATAACCATGTACACGACCATATGACGTAGTAAAAAAATAAAAAATAAATAAAACAGACCTCCATGGACAATGCTTTCAAAGAAACCTCTCATGGCATTCTAGCAGCTGCATATCCGAACACAAGAATAAGAATGGAATGGTTGGGAATGCAACAGGAAATAGGGGACAAATGTGTTTCCCTGTAATTCTCTTCTTGGTAAGAAAAGAACCCTAGTTTCTTTCTTATGGCAGAGAACAATGAAATCTTACCATCTCTCAAAAATGGTCGAAACTCACTCCCCTGTCTATGCATAAAAGTTTTGTTTCGCAAGATGCATCAATTCTTGTGATTCTATTTAGAGGTTGGCCATTTTTTTGATAATTATGGAATAAAATATTGGCCACCGATATTTGACTATCAGTATATGATTTGTAGTAAATTTTTTACTTTTAACATATCTCATGCCGATATGTATTATTGATATGGCCGTGATATTTTCATCTATGGTCATAACATGACTTGGAAGCCTAATGCTCATACCTCAAATTAAGGGTCTAAATTAGAAGAAACTCTCTTACATGAAAACCTCATTGAAATGTATCGGCTTTTAACGGATGATATGATATTTTTCACAAATATAAGAGATTGTCTTGTAGAAATTACTCAATTTTTACTTTGTTCTTTTGTGAAAACAAAAATTTCAAGATATAAGTTCATGACTTATAGGCTCAAAGTTCAAATCTCAAATTAAGGAAAGGGTACGTAAGAGAAAACTCTGTTATGTAAAAGTTCATTGAAATGTATTGCCCTTAACACGTGATATGACATTTTTCTCCAATATCTGTCATGTATATATGATTCAAATTTTTTACCTCTTTTTGTCAACAAAATTTTCATGATAAAAGTCTAGTGCAGGTTTATATTTCCAAGGAATTTGTGATTAGTTTTCCTCCAAGAAAAGTAAGTTTCTGATTTATAACTTGGTCAATTAACCACTAACGAGCCAGCGTAAGTTGAAGCTACAAATGTGTAATAATACATTAAAAAGGTGAAATGCAACAAACCGGACAGTTTCAAGGTCCTTGCCATTGTTCTCCAACACCACGTCAAATGCAGCCTCTTCTACAGCCTTTCCTACTTCCGTTGGATCTCCCCACACTGTTCTTCCACCACCACTCACAATTTCCTGCCCCAACAGACCAAGCGTAATAAAAAAGCTAGTCAAAATGAGATGAAATAAACCATAGCTCGAGCTGTCAAGAAAAGTATAAAACTATTACCGTGTAAGCTTTTGGATGAAATGGTTACTCAGCTTCTTACAAGAACACTCTTTTGACCAAATTGTCAGTTCAATTCCAAAAAACTCCAGAGCACAGACACTCCCCTCTCAGCCTTGCCGATGAATACAAATTTTGAGGGATATGGTTCTTTGGAACTTTAAAAGTTTAGATCAATTGGGTCAAGTAACTCGTCTTTGAAGTATTTGGTCAAAATATACTCATACATCAAGAGATCAATCATCCAAAAAGGCTTCACGTGTTAAGTAGTTTTTCTTCCCAGCACTTACGGTATCCTCTGTTTTTAACGTGTAAAAATAAGTACATACGTACGGATAAAACTGAGTGAATTTAAAAACATGCTATATTTGATTAGTAGAAAAATAAAACTATAGGAATCAAAATTGCAAGAAACAATGAAAAAGCTACGGAGGTTTTCAGTTATATTATGTCCAATTAGGATTCTACAATTCTTCATGCAAAACCTAGAGAATTACTATGGAAAACTGTAAATACATATCGCGTAAACCATATGGGTCCCATAGATAACGAAAATACTTTACAGTTTACATGATGCAAACTAAATAAAAATGATAATTATTGATGAATTACCTTTACTGTTGAAGAGGAAAAGGGCTTAGAGGGAATATTCTAGAAGATTGGAGCCAGATTGATTGTCCCTCCCCTCCCTCCTATGAAGGTTGCAAAAGATTGTACGACAATTTAAGTTAAAAAGAATACCAAATGAACAATGTGGGTGCGCCTTACCTGTGCATGCACTTCAATGCAAAATCTAAATCATCTCTGAGGTTTCAGTGAATTGACAATGATTGAAACTTATTACAAGTATCTTGAACAAGTTTTCACTTCCCTTGTTGTTTTTGATTTATTTAATATCTGTTTTTGGTGTTCACAACATTTGTAAAATTTAATTTAAAACGTGTACGATTGAAATATTATTTATTATAATAGTATTGTTCATTTGCTTTGGCATTCATATATATGATCTTTCAGACTGAACATTTATGTTCTAGCTAATGAATTTAACACTATAACAAAATCAATCCGCACAGGAAAGGTTTGGACAGTTCGATTGGTTCGACTTGGTAAAGTTTCAATTTGCAATGCATGGTTTGGGAACGGATTATTTTTCGATCCGAACACCCCTATTTGAACACAAAAGCAATTTCATAGGCTAACCAAAAAACCTATAAAAATCAGGGAAAAAAAATTGCCCAGATCGAAAACAATCATCCTGCCTAATAATTAGAGGAAGAAGAGAAACTTAACAGAGAATCTGTTGAAAGGAGGCTTTTTCATCTTGTCTGATTTCTCATCACCAACAGTCATAATGGTGACTTCATGGCCACGACCCAAAAGTTCTTTTGCAAAGTAGAAACCAATCACGGCGTGCCCACCGCCATTGGTGTTGAGTATGAGGACCTTCTTATTCTCTGCACTCGCCCTTACGCTCGGGTAACTGCGTGGATTGCTTCTGGACATTAGAGGATGTACGAGCGGAATGCGGGCGAAATAAGTAGAGAGGAAAGAGGAGCGAGAGGAAGAGAAAACACGTGGAGGAGAGGAGAGAGGGAAGCGTGGGGAAGGCCGAGGAGTGGAAGGCGTGGAACAGGAGAAGGGGCAACACGAGGAAACGAGAGTTGCCATTCTCACTCTTCACTTCTGCCGGCGCTGTTGTGATCTTAATCAGAGCCAATGGCTTTTGAATTCTAGATAATAAAAGGATGGATAAACCAGCAAAATAAAGAAAAATAAAAGAACTGGAAAAATAAAAATAGAACGGGGATAATGAACAGCGTAGGAAATTATCCATGAAAAAAAAAAGAACTACTTATTTGGGCAAAGATACTGGAGGGAGCAGTACTCCCCCCCGCCTCAATAGAAAACTTTTCCAAAATTTATTTTGAATGTTCAAAACTAGAAAAGTAATTTAGTACATTAAAAATACTCTATCATTTCTTGATATCAATTAATTATTAAAAATACATAACTATTTTATATTTAAATAATAAATAAGTCCACCGCATATTTTAGAATAAGAATATAGTATTATAAAATTTTGTAACAATATTATATGATCAATCAAAATGTTTTTAATGTACCTTTATAATTAACCATTTTATGTAACTACAAAAAAGAGCTTGATATAATAAAAAAAAATCTTTGTTCAAAAAATGTTATACTAATTTTATATCTTTCAAACGTACAAGCAAATGCTTCTAGATTTATTCAAATATAAACAATTATGTAAGTTATTATGCTTATATGCTAATCATTTGGAGCTCCAACAATTCCACATCCATTTCGGCCTATGTAGGCTAGTCCAATACACAAGTCCTTAATATTATGGTTTCTTGTACAAAGCATTGGCATATGTCAAATGGAGAGATTAATTTAATAGTTTTAATCTATAATTTTAAAATCATAATAAAATAACTGTATTATTACTCTAAAATATACATATATATATTTGTAATGAAGAACATGACACCTTCATACTATGCTGTTTGAAATAAATACTAAATATATAATTTCATCTATCAACTAAATAAATACATTGTTAAGATTAAAATCGTAACAATAAGTTAAACTATAACATTGTTTGAGTCTATGTGATAAAGCACGGATAAAAATATGCCCCTTTTAAAAAAATATTGGCGTAAGATTTACCACAGGCACTTAATTTACAATAGACTTATTTTGTGAGTGCTGACCTCCGTAATTGTTTTTTTTTTTTTTGGGATTTACAACGCCAGTAAACAGGAAGAGGGTAAGATTCCAACCGCACTGAGCACAAATCTTCGAGGTTTAAAGGGAATGCATATAATTTGGAGGAGATTAGGGAGCACAAGGAGCATTTGCTACTAAAGCACGTCCACATGCAGTTCCAAAGTTGAGGGAGAGAGAACAAATTTACATAGAGGGTGGTACGCATACCATCTGAAAAGCGTCAAATACACAGTTTTAGCATTATATTTCAGGAAAAATTTAACCAACAAGCTACTCCTGTTATTTTGTCTCCACCTTTCCAAACTTCCTTATCAACCTTGAAGCCCCAAACTAGGTATGAATATGTTACCCTTTAAAGCTAATGTCTCACGCAATCCTTGTATCGGGAACAACAAAGCCCACATTGTAATATTCTTAATAAGATTTAAACTTCAATCTTATTTTTTACCAATTAATTATTACGTATAAAAATAAATTTATATATTTAAAAGTAGTGTTATATTTTTGTGATCTAAACAAATTAAATTGGAGGATAAAATTAGAAATTCTAAACCTAATTCCTCCGGAAACACTAGCTCCTTGGAAACCCTGATCTTCTCGTTGTTGCCCCATCTTGTAAGTGTTAAACCTTATTTTGCTAAGTCACTTATAGCTTATTTAGGAAGGGACTCGGCTGAAGATGAAAGGAAACCAATTTGATAATTGAAAAGATTTATAAGGAATGAAGAACTAGCCTAACGTAAACCTAGTGGCCACCCCTATGTTGTTATTTGTTAACCTTAATTTTGGTGAGTGGCTGACAATGTCAAAGAGTGTGAGAAGGAAGCTTGGAGGGAGAAATCAATTTATATGTTTAAAACTGGAATTAGGAAAATGAGGGACAAAGCCTAATAGCAAATCTTAGTCTTCATATCCTATCAAAACCTTAGTTATTAATTATTATGTTAGTTATATTCTTCAAAAAAACAGCAGACTTAAAGAGTATTTTAATTTAATTATTATGTTAGAAAATTTAAAATCATACAAAGAAAAAACTTAAGAGTCAAGTCTAACTTTATTTAATCTCATCAATCCCTATGACATTCCACTTTGGCCTTCCATTTTCTTCCTTGTGCCATTACTTTGAGGAGAAAAGAAGAGAGAGAGAGCCATTCATATGGAGAGGACTTTCATTAGAATGAAAGAAAAGACGATAAAGATAAGAGAAGTCATCCATCCATGCAAGTAATATTCTATCCTTTTATGAGTAGTCTTCCCTTTTTCATTTTGAATAATCATTATAGTAATTTCATACATCTTCTAACATGAGTAGTTCATGCTTCATGTTTATCATCTTGACATCATTTCAAATCCCTCCTTGAAATTGTACTAGATAGTGGAAATTTGCATCATTGTGACATCGCTTTTATTCTTGAATCTATTATATGAGTTCTACATTTTCTAGCATGAAAAATGAAGCCTTTGTTCATAAAAAAATGTGAGTACATGTCACAGTTAAAGGGTTGGCCGAATGTTTCATCGTATCTAATTAATAAATCATATGCTTAGTACAGTAAAATTAAAATTTTGAGTATTACATATCATGTATATGTTAAATGTCATGAAAGATCCATGTTGGTTGTGTACCTAAGAGATTATGGTAGAGTCAAAATTATAAATTTTACATGATTAAATGATGATATGATATAGATCAATGTTTCTCCTAATATATAAAAAAGTATATTATTATAGATCTAAAGGTTGGAAATAAAAAAACTTAGTAGGTAAGCACCAAAGTGGACTAGTAGGTTTAAAGGAGTAATTTACCATGTGTGTTAAATAATATATTGTAATGCTTGGATATTTTAAAAAAAAAAAATTTAATTTTTATTGGGTGAAATTTGATTATAAGAAAATAAATAAATATATATATAAAAATATAAATATATATATATAAAAATATATAAATATATATATAATATATATATTTATATAAACGTTTAAATAATAAATATAATAATAATATAATAATAATAATAATAGTAATAATAATAAACGGAAAATCCCCCACCCACCTCATCTTCTTCCTCCCGACCCTCACGGCGCCATCTCCCTCACGTTCTCCCTCTCTCTCGCGATTTCCGTTTCTCTCCTCTTCTCTCGCT
>JAOVVI020001586.1:0-23813 GCA_028571085.2 Nepenthes alata
AGCCGTCTGTTAGAATCCTGACTGTTACACCTGCATTTAATTTAGCGATTCTGGCGATCAGAAACGGTGGCAACGAACATTCCATAGCACGAAGCCGGAAGGAAAACCGAATCACTCCAAATAGAACAAACAGCAACGAACCAATTGCTCAGTCAAGTAAGAAAAATTTATTCTATGCTCTACTAATAAGTTTTCTTTACAGAAGGAGGCGAGCAGTGGCAACGGGATACAACTAACTTACCCCTTCGAGCTCTGAAGGATCGAGAGTCATGAACTTCATCATCTCCGCGTGCAACCTGGTGCCTAAGTTTTGCGAGTCCAAGAGGCTGACGTGAAAACTTGGTACCTCCAGCGGAGCTATCCTCTAGCTAAGTTGGATGCATTCGTGGAAACTCCTTTCCAGCAAAGGAGCCATCTCTTCCAGCCTGATCCTTGACCTCAGCTCAGCTTCCTGCCACGCGTGAACGATGTGTTCCTCCCTGAGCCGTGCTCGATGTCGATCAAGCCCCTCCTGGAGAGCGGGGACCCAGTCTCGAGCCTGCACATTGGCACTGGCCAGTCGTGACACCCTTGCTTTAGCCTCAGGCCATGCTTGCTCGAAGTGAGCTGCTCGTGCCCGAGTTTGCCCAACCTCTCCAACGATAACCTGCACCCGGGCCTCCATATCCTCCACTACCCTGAGGAGGCAAAGGAGCGACGGATTGACCGCTCCTGGCCTTTGGCATCGCGAGGAGGTGGATGCTGTGTCCAGCTCAAAACGTAGCGGTGCCCTTAGAAACCTCATTGGCCTGACGATAGAGGCTTCCGAATAGTAGCCCTCCACTGTCGCCGCAAAGGGTGCAGTCTCGTCATGAACCCTTGAGGCCTGCGTTTTCCTTACGGATTCCTCAGAGGATGACTCAATCTCTGAGGAAGAAGACAATCTCTCCTTTGGTGTTGCTGCAACAAGGGAAGAGAAAAAGAAGACAATTGCAGAACAATGTTTCGCGCCTTTATGCAAACAAAGGAATCGAAACTTGGAGGGATTCTTGGTGTTTAAATAATCAGAATCCTCTAGTGAAAGGGCGTCATTTGAATGGCAGAACGCATTCAGAGATCCAACTAGTTTCTCTCACGTGGCGGCATCCTGAAGCATCACGTCTTTCTAGGGAGAATCGTTATGACGCAATGACCCCAGGGTTTCCAGCGCAACAAATGCGCTAGTTCTTTTGATGGATGTGACAACCGCCAGCGAAATTCAGTCTCCCGAGACAGGAAACACCAGCGGCTAGTCCCCATTCGATCCTCCTGTTGACAGTCAGTATCGAGGCTCGAGGGAAGGCTCCGACGGGACCTGCTGCAGGCTGCCGGACGTTCTCAAGCAAATCGCTAGGCACGTGTGGCTGCGAGAGGGTACCATAGCCCTTTGGTCTTAACATGCAAAGCGACAAAAAAGAAGATTTGATGCATCAGACGAGAATAATGAAGGTAAAAACGACTACTTTTATTAATTGAAATTCTCATTTACAAAGCACAAGACTTATGACAGCAAAAGTATAAAAAAGAAAAAAGTACAGCATGGAGCAAGAAGCTCAGGATAGCGACGCTGCCAAAAAGACTTGAATCGGGGAATGTGATCAACATTAGATCACTCCGGCTCCATCACCAGAACTCTGATTCCGCTCTCGTGCCAGCCTTGTCGATGCCTGTCCACCACAGAAGGCGCGTCTAGATGGCTGTCGTAGAACGACAAGCATCTATCACAGAAGTCTCGACGGGGCTGCGTCTTGCTCGCACGCACCCCATGGGGACTCCGATTTTAGCGCCCTCTCTAACCAGCATAAATGAACCATCTAACCACTGTAGGAGCTGGCGACGACACGATATCTAGGGGACAGAGCACCCCATGAGAGAGCACACATGCCCCCTACAGACTGGGGTCACTGTTGTTGTGAGGGGGCAATGTGATGATAGCAGAGTGGCTGAGCCACCCTCATCATGATGAGGAATCGCCCACGAAATGGGCATGTTGACAGGATTACGTAGCAGGACTAGATCTCTCGCAAGTCCATCCAATCTCTTCACGGATTCCCACAGGCAGTGGGGCAAGCCAAGGACTTCGCATCACTTCTTCGAAGAATGGCTAGGCATGGATCTCCCCAGCTGGAGAACTCCCCTATTTATGGATGAGCCAGCGCCCGGCGAGCTCCTAGGGAGACACGCCACCTGATAGCAGTCATTCAAAAAACAGGAAAGTCATCAAAGAGGATTCGGAGTGCAGCATGTGAATCCTTCCTAACATGGCTCCGAATCTCTATAGCGGCTGAAAATGCTACATATTCGCATGGGAAAGAGGCAACGCCATGAAGAGACAAAAGTCTGCGAATCTCAAGGAGGGCCATGCGGATAGCTAACTGGACCTACTATGGACATGCCAGACCCCGGCTTTGGGCTGGTCCCAGGCATGGGGTGCTAGTGTTGTGTCCAACTCGGAGGAGCCCCAATAGCAGCGAAGCCCAATTCAAGGAACACCAGCATAAGGGAGCAGCGAGGCCCAAGTTTCTGAACGGCCGATGTGGTGGCCTAGAAGCGATGGCCAATCTGCGCCCTCTACAACCAATTAATGCAGCTGCAGGCGGTAGGCGCTAGCCAGAAGAAAGCCAGCAAATGAAAAGGGAGTCAACGCTACCAGCCGCGGCACACACCATCCCCTGAAACCACCTCACGAATTCTCGCGTGAGCAGCAAACGAAGCGTGGTCAACGCCCCACGACAGTATCCTCGCCACCGTAAGGCGACAACTAACACCGCTGACTACCGCCACTGGCCAGCGACCGGTGAATCACTCATAGAATCCCCGATTGCCAGATACCGGATATTCTTGCGCCCAATTCGCTCCTCCGTGGATCTTATAAATATCCTTTCCTACAACAAGAAGGGAATTCTCTCTAGATCTTCTTCACCTGAGTTCTTGATCTCGAGTCTGAATCCTAGACTAATCAATCGAACTCCAAAAGCCTCTTTCGAGCACCCTTAGTGAGCCACTCATTGTAGTGCAATCGCGGAGCCTAGCCTCCTACAACCGTTCAACGAATCCCACACTCTAGCATTCTCACACTCCCACCGTATCTTTACATTTCTTCTTGCACCTCTAAGCATGCACCTCTCTCCGTTTATTGCGGAAAATTTCTAACTTGAGCTTTGAAGTGTTTTCAATGGGAGAACATCCCGCCCACCTCTGACCTTTTGTTTGTAATTTATATTTTGTAGATTCTAAGTTATCAGCAATAGAGATTGGACCCTTTCGAGATATGATCTAGACGTGAAATTCGAAGGCTTCCTTATTCGTACAATAATCAAAAATTCGGGACGCAATATTGGCACTATTTGTGGGAATGTGACAAAAAGTCTAATGTCCTCTCTCAACATTCACCCTCCTATAGAAAAGATGGTCAACACCAGAGTGCAAGCAAGCACACCACCAAGGGACACCACCGCCCACAGCGTTGACCCCTCAATGGGTAGCGATGTTGGCAAACGGCCGGAGCCTGATGTGCACAAGATGGCAGCTGAAGTAGGCAACATGTGGCTAATGTTTCATGCATTGTGCGCTTGTACGAGAATGCAGTGGATGGGGGCTCCTGCTCCGGTGCCTCAGGCGTCAACCTCCAAATGAGGAAGACACCGCACCAGAGCCCCAAGGGAAATATCTCACTGGCCTAATGATGCCGAAGCCCAGGCAGTAGGGCCTAAGCAACGGCTAGAAGCCTTCTAAGTCGCGACGGGCCGACAGAAAGCCCAGAGCGACGAAACCTTGCGCAATCTCGTAGTGACAGGAGGCTAACAGCCGCAACATCATGCAATGTGCAGCTGCCCCATGCAGGCAACTGCAACGTCCAGCGCGACTTGTAGGACCAGCAGGATAACTCGGAGCTTCGCAACTTCATCAACGTGATGAGGAGTGAATCCATCCTGCGGATAGAGGAGAAGGTCAAAAAGAAATGGTATCACATGTTCAAAAGGGGAGTTCGGATGATCCTCGCTTTCCCGGCGAAGGTCACCCTTTGCTATGGGCATTCGGACTTAGTCTCGCCCCCTCAAGTTTAAAATGCCGACACTGGATGCGTATAACAGAAGTGCGGACCTGATGGACCACGTCGACTACTTCCGCTCCCACCTATCCCTCCACGGAGCAAGCGAAGCCATGATGTGCGAGTGTTTCCCCCTTACCCTCAAAGGGGATGCCCTACTCTGGTTCTTTGACCTCCAACTCAACTCTATTTGATCCTTTGATGAGCTTGTCAACTTTTTCTTGTGCCAGTTTGCCTACAGCTGGAGGGAGAAGAAGCAGCCCTGGCACCTGGTTTGTCTCCGCCAGAGGTCAGACAAGAGTTTGAAGCTGTTCCTGACCCGCTTCATCATTGAAGCCCGCCGGATCCCCCAACTCTCCGACGAGATGAAACTCAACGCCTTCATCGCCACGTTAGCAGCTGTAGAATTCTTCAAGCACCTGGCGCACCAACAACCTCAGTCCTTTCGAGAAATTGGGGCAATCTCTCGAGCCTACATGTTGGCTGAGAAGACCAACGAGGCTACGACGATGATGAGAAAAATTGTAAATGGGAATCGCAGCCACCAACGACGGCGGCTGCCGTTCAATCATGGATTTCTCACACCCGACTATCTCTGAGAAGTAGAACTTTTCAAACTTAAGTAGTCTTAATTTAGGTATTATTATAATATATTTAATTTACATAATAATTTATTTAATTATTTATAATTAAAATTTATATAAAAATAAATAATAAATAATTATTATGTCACTTTGAATTATTATAAAAGGGCCCTTGGAAAATTCATTTTGATCATTCGAGATAGCAAACTGTTTATTTTCCATTGATCGAGTCAATTTAAAATTGATGGTGCTGTAACTTAAAATAATATTTTAATTGGTCAATTTAGTATTAATTTTTTCATATTTTAAAAATAAATTGCAATTATTTAAATAATAAAAATTTAATATATATAGGTACTATCTTATAAACATTTCTAATAACATTTAATTGCAGAAATTGTAACCCACACAATAACAATACAGTGTAATTGTTTCTAGTGATGTATAGTTATTTATTTATTTTATTTGGGAGCCTTTAGCTTAAATTTAAAGAATATAAATTTTGAGCTAATATTGTGTCGTAAGTCACATCAATCTATATTAAAATCATACTTTTGTAGACCAGGGCAACAAACACACTGCAATATTTAGAAGTGTATTTATTTTTATTGTTTTAATTTTTTTTTCATATGAATAAATATTTTAACATATTTCTTTAAAAACACTATAAATATTGAAAAATATCATATTAAATTGGCACTTAGAGGCATGTCACAAATTTATGTAACATATATATGATGCTTGTATAACATTTATAAGCTATTTTTAATATTTGTATCAACTAACCTAATTACTAACAATCATTATAACCAACCTAAATGTTAACCTGTTTTTATATTAATTAGAAATGAATTTTTCATATCATGTTTGTTTATAAATATATGTGTTATCAATTTTGAAATAAAGCAGAAAATACAATACTAAGCAAGTAAAACACATAAAAGTTAAATTATTTTTAATGATTGTTTTACTCTAGAAAATAATTAATAATGACTGAATAATATTATTTTTATTAAAAATTATGGGTTTGATTTTCATTGAACCAAAAAAAAATCAAATAATGGTGATGGGTATATCGTAGCTGGGCTGGCCCTATGGTCAAAGAATGTCCAAATAGTCTGTTGGACGATCAACTCTAACATTGGCACAACAGGAGGTAAAGGCCCAAATCCTGAAATGTCCAAATACTCTCCCAACGGTCAACGCTAGCGTTGACCGATTAGGACATAGACGGGCGGCTAACACGCATCCAAAACGGTCAACCCGAACGTTGACAGGAATCACTGTAGCAACGGGCCGAAAATGAAAGGCTTTTCACCGGTCTGGCCCACTCGAGCCCACGATCCAATAGACGACTAGCAACGGCTCTTTCAGCACCTTTCACGAACTCAGCCAGCACCTAAAAAGGATATTAATAAAATTAATGCCCTTTTCATAAGGAATGCGACAGATTTTTTCAATTTTCTGTCAACTAGGGCTTTCCAACGGTAGAATGCATGGAAAGAATGTGAGCAATTTGAAAATCCGCTGACCGCTAGGAAGGGAAGCAATCTCAGCACGTTTGGCAACTTACGCCTCCCTGTAGAAGGAATGTCATCCTTAATGACGTAGGGGATCACACCTTTCAACCAAGGAAGATCCCCCTGTCACCGTTTAAGTAAGCCCTAGAATTCTCATTATGGGCATGCAAACTTCTACTCACACAACGCCCATAACGACAACCTAGACAAACATACAATTCTCTACTCTCTACTGACACTCAGAGAACTCAAGGCATATAAATGTGCTTCTGACAATCGTTTATGCATCCCCACCATCCAGATTCAAGAAGACGACATTACCTCTTTTTCATCTGAAAATCCACACACTCTTGCACTTTCTCTCTCTTTTAATTCTCAATTTCAATAACTTTATCAGATTTCGAATGGTGTTTACTGACTTGTGCGTCGGAGTATTTTTGGTGGGACAACTTTCCGCCAACACACTAACCTCCTGTTCGTTTTAAGAGTGTGCAGGATTCAAACTCAGTAAACGAAGCCATAACAAGGATAACCGGATTAACTCAAATTTATTTAAAGTTTGAATCTAAAAACGCATCAAATAGTTTTATTATATGCTTAAAACAATTATTGTGAATCTTTTTATACTTCTAAAGGACGTAATAGTGTATAAAAGAAGTAGAGCATCAGAGCACGATTTAAGACTTTACCTTTAAAACATTTTTTTATTCACCAATAATTCTTAAAGGTTTTGATTTTTCTCTAACAATAATTATCAAAAAAAATTATTGTTAAATTTTCTTTTTTTCAGTGATAATTATGTTGAATCCCAATTGTCCGTGTATATGACACCCAATTGGATCTCATCAATGGTGTACCAATGGCCTAGATTACATAATTTTTATAGTTAAAAGGTTACCATGACTAAACATTACTCAACTGTGATAGGTCCAACAATCATAGGCCCAAGGGGTCAGACCCCACAATTAGCCCACAATCTAGCATAGTTTTTTCTTAAATGAAAAGTCTTACATTGCTCCAACAAGAATGTTATATCTACAAGCCACGTTATAAATTCAGACACCTTCAAACTTGAAAGAATAAGTTTGAAGATGCTCAAAAAGTTTCATAAGGTTCCACATGGCTTGAAGAATGACGTAGTCGTTCCTAGCCAATCTCTAACGAGAGTAGACTAGGGGCAAAAAAATCCTTGGCCCTCCCCTCATCAAGAAGGCTCCTCAGCCCTCCACCCGTCCGAAACCTCTTAGCCACCTCCAATCAATAAGGTTTTTAGCACTCCTCTCGTTTGTAGGCCACCGGCCCTTCACCACCAGAAGGCCCAAAGCCCTCCTCCCGTCAGGCCAGTCCCGAAGGCCGCCATCCCTCCACCCGTTCGGAGGCTTTTAGCACTCCCCCCGTCCGGAGGCCATTAGCCATCATCCCGTTTGAAGGCCATCAACCTTCTGTAGGCCGGGAGGCCCTAAGCCCTCCTCCCATCCAAAGGCTGTTAGCCCTACTCCAGTCCCGGAGGCTCTCGACCCTCCGTCCATTCGAAGGCCCTCGGCCCCCCGTCCTGGAGCCATGAGCCTTTTGTCTCGAAGTCAAGAGCTCACTGCTCAAGAATCAACCTTCTACTTAGGTAACCAAGATATTGACCCTCAAAGGCAGCTTAAGTAACCAAGATGTTGACCCTCCAGTGCATCTTAGTCCTTCTTAAACCGCCCTCCATGGGAGCACCTCCAAGCCGCCCTCCGCGAGCACACCTCTAAATCGTCCCTCTGTCAAGCACACCTCTAAATCAAGCGCATTTATAGAACTTAAGCCTCCCAATACATATCACTCACACTTTCCTCATCGCTGCATCTTTGCACTCCCGTCACGTTTATATTTAAATATACATTCCTTTATTTATTGTGAAAGATTTCTGACTTGAGCGTTGAAATGTCAACAGAAAATAACTCCTATTATCCTCTAACCTCTTATTTGTTGTTTGTATTGTACAAGTTCCAGGTTATCAACGATAAAAATCGAATTCGATCCAGATTGACTCGTAGTAAAAATTAAAAAGCACCATAATCCGTACAATTAAAAACCCGAGACACAACAGACTGTTTCTTCAATACAACAAAGACTTATATTAGGTATAACAGTTTATATAAATTTATTTTTATATTTTTATTCAATTCAACGTAATATCTTCTAAGATAAATACTTTTAAATTAATTTTTATCACATTATTTCATATTTTTCTAAATCTACCATTTTTATTTTTTTTAAACCAAAATTAACTCACATTTTCTCAAAGATATTTCCTTTTTGAGTGTCCAATACACATTAAACCTCATTTTCCACCTTTTATGAGTTTTAGATAACTTAGAGAAATGACATGATGTATTCAAGGCAGAAAACAATCCCCCACAAATGATGATCAAGCATGCTTTTAGTTACAGTAATGCTCATTAAAGAGTTGTGGGGATCAAACCCCAAACATCTTGGCGACAGTGCTTTTTTAGCAATAGGACTATACCCTACCTGAATCAAAGTTAGAAAGCACAGAACCATCAAATTTAATTCAACTATCAACTTAGAAAACAGGACATAACAATCTCATGACTCGTGGTGTGCTCACTTGATCTCAAGCTTCCGACAGCCACAAACATTTCCTCATGTCACAAGATAGCAATCTCTCTCTTTATGTCAATCCATCAACCCTAAATGGGAACACTAAATTAATCAGTGGGCAATTGTAATAGAATAGCCATGTAACTTTTCCATGTCGGTGAGATGATGAATGGCAAGTTAACATTGCTCCTGCCATAGCATCGAAGTCCGCATGCAGGAAGAAATGTCCCACGACATTAATTGAAGGGGGCAAAAGACCACCAAACTAGCCGTCGAATGAAGTCTTCATCTTGTCATGAAGGCTGGTGACCAACTCATGTGCATCGTCCAAGAGTTTCCAGACATCTAGTTGCCCAGTCATGCTATTGCATTCCCTCAAGATCTCATCCATGCTACTGTACTTCTCTATAATCTGCTTCCTCCTCTGCAACACAGAGGCAGCAATTGCATATAACAGCAGATCATCGGTTGGCGGGGCCCGCTGCCTTATTCGGCTCCATGCAGAATTTCCGATCCCAGCCCTAACTGCTGCCTGATCAGCCCACATAACCTCCCAGAGGCAGAGTGTCTGCTCAAATGTCAATTCTCTTCTAAATAGAACCACCACCATCCGGTATACAAAAAAGCAATCCTCGGCCTGAAGCTTCACCAAATGCCTGTAAAGATGAGAGTCTTTGATTTTGATAATTTTAGAAACAATATTCAGCTGCCTTCGGATTCCCACCTCATCAAGCCGGAAGTTATGGCGGGCCTTCTTCATGAAACCCACAAAGCACCAGAAGGCTAAATGATCTTCCTCTATCACAGTGAGCATCGGGGAGAGAAGATCGCTCATCCCCTGGCAGTAACCAATTTCGGAGTCATAGATAGCATATGCTTCAAGGATGGCTACCAATCGAGCAGCGTGAAAAATCCTACACGGCTCGAGGTGATCAAAATCCTTCAGGCCGACAGCCTCAGCAGAGAGGCGTGCCCTGCCATCTGATACTGCCGCCTGAGATGGAGAATACATTACCCATTCTGCATTGGCCCGCACTGCATCAAGGCGGATTATTCGTTGCCAACTGGCAAACTCATTAGCGCAGCAAGGTTTCGACGTGACATCTGTATTGGAAGGGGAAGGATGCTCCTTAGAAATCAAAACAGGATAGTTCTCTCCTTCAAGTTCCATGGAAGGAGAAGCTTGAATGACATTATCATCTTCAGACATGTCAGAATCAGATGATTCAGTATTGATTATGGAAGGACTTGCACTAGTGACTCGCCTGGAGCTATTAGCCCTGTCCAAGACCGTGCTGGAAGGATGATCTGAGCAGTCACTATCAGGAGTATCTCTCTCACTAGAAAGGGAATCTCGAGCACTAACCACATCTTCAGAGGCAGGTGAACCGGAATCGAGAATCGGACTCTCACCATCGCCATTACTGCAGGTTCCATCAATTCTCTTTTGTTTGGGATTCTCGTCCATTTGCTTAAGTAGTTGATGGCATTGTCTCCGCAGTTTCTCGTACTCCTTTCTGAACACATAGCAGCATACATATTAATTAGAATATATAAAGTGATAAGGGACAATAGCAGGAATATAATCATTGTGAACTTCATGGGAGTTAAAAGAGTTGTAAAGTCTGAAAACAAATACTTTTGAAGTCTGCACGTACCTGTTCCTATTCCGCACAATCTCTCTTCCTTCTCTGGAACTGTTCAAATCATAGCTGTTGAACAAAAAAGAAACAAGTAGGCGCCAACTAAACATGAAAGGAAGATGAATAACTGACAGTATATGAGACTGTGATGGGAAAATTATCCCCCCCCCCTCCACCCCTTTGAAAAAAAAATGGCAGCAGAAAGGAATTCCAACATATACCCAATGATAACGGGAAAAAAGAAGCCTACTCCATGCATTGCTAATTAGAAAGGGGAAACTCATCATAGTCTGATCACTCAGTAAAACATTTGCTAGACTTACATAATTCCAGGCATTTGCTACAACCCTCAGAAACATAGCAAGATATAGTTGATAAAAGTATTTTCTATGTTCTAATTAGCATCAATTGTCTATTTTGGAGGATGCTAAGATAAAATAGAGAAGATTGTTTGAGGTGGATCACACAGTGGACCGTACTTGATGGGACTTAAGATAGTGGTGTTGGGTTACTCTCTCATTCATCAAAGTAATACTAGCAAATGCTTGGCATCAGTCAAGATAACCAAATCATGTCCCAACACATTAATTATTTATATTATTAAGACTGAATAAAATCCATAAGTAATGTGTAATTATCCTTAACTCAGGAAAAAAAAAAAGAAAAAAAGCAAAATACCTGTGTGTAGTTGTAAGTAAGAAAAGAGATGATAGCAAACCTATATGGACCAACAGCAATTTAATCCAGAAATCATAGTCAGTAGTAAGAAGCAGGGATTTTCAGCTTGAATCACACTTTCAAAGAGTTTCCAAGATTCTTGCAAAACAACACTTCCAATCTCTGATAAGCAGAATCCAAACCACTGCAACTTACTCCTTTTTAACTGCTTCTCAGAAGGCAGTGGGTGTTCCAAATGCAATTATGTATTTTTATTCTAGTTAATTGTCATGGAAGCAGCCTGCTCCCCAAATTAAGGTATATTGAAAAGAGAAGGCACTGAACTTTAGCATATCTTCAATAGTATATGCAATTTTAAATGCACGTCCAGCTTTTTTATTGGAGGACCTAAAGAGAACTTTTAAAAAATATATATATACTTCCACTGTTTCCATTGATGGATAAGAAGCGGGAGAACGGAGGACTTGCCAGTAAGTGATACGTATAAAGTGAGATAAGGAGAGAGAATCTCCATGAGGAACCTAACTAGGGTTCCAAGCATGATTCTCAAAGGATGATTGGAGAAGAGAGAATACAACAGGATTACTTAGGGAAAGACCAGATGAATAATCCAAGAAAGTAGAAACAGGTCATTTTCATACCAAAGACAAAAGGGTTTTCATCATAACATCCACATGTTTCCCTCCTCAATGTATGTGCATGTGCAACTATGTCTGCAGCCCCCCGCCCACCAAAAAAAAATTCTCTGCTTGGGCATGGCAAAGAAGAGTGACAGGGCCCAGGTGAGAGACTCTAGATGAGATGGATTTTTGCATGTAACTTGAAAGACACTTCTGTTTGGGACATACAAAGAAAGGAATCTGCTTCTTGGATTTTCAATACCTTAATCAAGGTCGGAGATTTATTTGTGCAGTTTAGAGATAGAATAAGGCAAAATTGCAGCTGGAAATTGACTGGTGATGGCTCATTTTCACTCAAGTCTGCTTATGTCTGTCGTTGATGTAGGACAGGAGGTCAACTTGCATCAGATAGAATGGGGGAAAACATCATTCCTAAGCATTCTTGTGCTGCTTGGATAGCTGCTAGCAATAGGCTGAGTCTAAGAGAGAGGATAGCTCAAATGGGGTTTGTGACAATAGTCTATGCGTGTTTTGTAGAAATCAGATCAAGGCTATTGCTGCTTAAAAGTCCTTATTCACAGGAAGTTGCATCCATTCAGCTGAAAAAAATGAAAATAAAAGGCTATGACTTACACGTTGCCTGAAGTACCTGGCGCTGCTGATTTGGGGAATCAGTGAAAGAGAAAAGCTCTGCAGCTGTTCATAGGAAAATTGCTCACGTTGCTATGATTTATCATGCATGGAGTGAGAGAAACAGAAGTTTTTCACAGCAAGCCTTGGAACCTAAAGTTTTAGTGCATGTCACACAGCTAAATGCATTGTAAAGTCAGCCTCAACACTGGTGAGTGTGCATTGTTTTCAATTTTCTAATTAGCCACAAAACTATTTCACTATTTTGATCCCAGTTAGTGCTGGAAGGTAATTATAAAATGTACCGTTTGTTCGATGAGCAATAGAAGGTTTTGTTTCTGAAAAATGTGATCATTGTACTGCACATTTTCCATAGATGATGCAGCTATTGGAACGAGACAAGGAAGTTGTTAGTGCAAGGTTTGGAAGTACAGATGGAGACATTGGAAGCTAAATGAGTTGAAACTAATAGAACAAAGACCCAATGCAAAGAATGCATATTTAGCTTGAGAAGGTTCATAGATGATAAGCAGACGAGGACAGAAATGGAAAGCCCACCAAAGAGGCATTATTTCAAATATCTTCTATTAAAGATGACAAGATCAATAAGAATATTATCCACTGAATCACCATTAACTGGATAGTGTGGGACTGTGATCCCATGGGATAAAAAATACACACTCAACCTTGAAGGAAAATAACATAAGATGGCTATTGAGATAGCATGCTACTTTAAGTCAGCTGTTGAGCACTTATATACCAACATAAACAATGACCATAACAAAGATAACATTATTAAGAAAGAAATGTGGTCATGCAATGACAGATGGGATTCATAGTATAGTGATGTCATAAGGGAAAAGGTCATAATGGCTCCATTGAGAAAGCAAAAGGCATAAGATACTTCTGCGGTGTTTTGTCAAATGAAATGAGGACAGTTCAGTGCACTAGCAAGGAGATGTGAGAGGATGGAACAAACTCGTTACAAAGAGGTTGTAGAAGACCAAAGAGGTGTTTAGAAAACAACCACGAGCCCACTAACTGCAAAAAGGCTTAGTTGGATTGAGTTCAATAGTTTTGAAAAGAAGGAAAGACAGAATTATAAAAATCTAAGTTTGACCAAGAAAAAGTGAACATATTTATTAAATGTTCCCATTGATTTAGAGATTTCTGTTCTAGCTACTTCCCAAGAAACTGTTCAAAAACCAATGGACAAAATTACCACGAGATTCCATAGTCTTCGCACTCGCAATTTCTATAGTTTTCTTCCTTAAAAAATCACACAAAAAAGTTCTTTTGCATTCACGCCGCTTTCAAATCTCCAACATGTTCTTTTGTCCTCCAACTAAAACTAAATCAACAAGACATTGATAATATTCATTAAATCTTTACCCCATCCAATAAGGTTATCAATTATATCATTGGTCAACAATTTCTCCAATCACGTCTCCTGGTCGCTTCTCATGTATTCAGCCAATTTCTGATTTGTAGAGAGCTAGGGAACCACAGTAATGGCGCTTGTGAATGTAAACCCAATGCTTTGTATCAATGCTGATTCGTGCCTACACTTACAACATTACATTTTTTTGGTACACTTGCACATTTAATCATAGTTATTTTGATGCTTTACTTTACCTATAATACCCTATTCAACACTCGGCATTCAAACATGGATTTGATTCTAGACTTTGACATCCGTAAACAAAAGTCGTACAAGAGTCCAAGTAATACAACACACACCATCCGAACAATGACATGACATTCATTAACAGATCGATAAAAGTATTTCCTGTATACAATTGATACAAGAACATTTACAGGATTACATCAAGCAACCAAGAGCCAAAAAAAAAAAAAAAGATGCCTGGTTGTCCAAGTAAAATGAACAGCCTTAATAAACCTCATTCATCAGGAGGGGGAAACACCACTAATGCTCAAGGATATCCGCAAAGGAAAACTAAGGCAATATGTTCAATGACACAACAATGTCAAAAATAGTTTACTTGCCAAACAGAACATCAACAATCAAACTTTCAGAAGAAAGACTTTATTGATAAAAAAATGAGGGAAACCGGCATCAACAGTGTGTTAGGTCAACAGATAATTGTTCTTACACGCCAAGGAGGAATGGCCAAACCTCTGCTCTAACGCCTGGATCGACACCCTGTATTCAAAATTACAAAGATCACAAACTCGAGAAAATTGATGGATGTAGTTAGTCCGTGCACATAAAGTGGGAACAATATACACAGATGAACTGACAAAAACAGTAACTCACTCCACTTCGGACTTTTTTTACAAGCTTAACTCCACCGTCACGAAGTTTTCCGTCGGGTGTAAATAAACCTTTCCACTGCCGAGCTGAAAGAGCAGGCTTTCTTCTCTTGCGAGACCAAGGAGATTTAAGTTGAGCCCTGAATCAACACCAAAATATAATTAATCAGCCAAAGATACGAAGCCAATGCTTTTCATTTCAATTTCAAGAAAGCAGTAGCAACAAAATGCAGAAGTTGAAAACTCAAAACCTCCCACTTGGAAGAGAGGGAGAGGTAACACCTTATCTAAGATGTTAGTGGTTCATTAACTGAAACATCTATAATATTGTGCACAAGTGGAACTGCAGAAACCTCAAAAGAAGACTTTTGCAGCTTAAATGGTGACATGTGCTGAAGTAAAAATAAAGTAATATATAAATTGTCATCATATTATCGATGAAAACATTTGTCCAAACAGATTATCCCGTCACACTGATAACTAACCACAATGGCCAATAAAGCACTAAAGAGCTCTCATGTATTATTTCAATCCTACAGTTCTAGCGTTACACATCTTTTTCTTAAGGGATAACTTTCATATTTATTTCATGTGTGAAAGTTCTCAACATTTCCTAAAACAATCATCTGTATCCTTGTTCTCCTCAATTTCTTTTTAAACCCTTCACCTGTCACAGCTCATAAAGGTGCGAGGGATAACAAGTAACAAGAACATAAACGGAATAGAGATACCTGAGCATGAAATATAACATTTGCCTATAGTTTTTTTTTTTTTTTTCTGATATCATGGATTCCATCAACACGGACGCACAGAATGTGGACCCCATATAGTACAAACTACAATCCCCATGAATGAATGGCCCCATATAGTAAAATTACAATCCCCATGAATGCAGAGGCAGCATCTTACTCTCTACACTTAAATAGTTTTCTAACTTTCCAAAATATTTTCACATCACAAACTCAAAATTCAAGAATATGGGTTACATTTTTTTCTTTCATCTTTTTCCAGGTCATTAGTAAAATTAAATCCAAAGAGCACAAAGCTTTTCTTCACCCTCCACTGCCTAAATAACGAAAGAAAATATACTATAGATTACTTAAAACTCAAACTCATGAGACAACCTTGATACATCTCATCAGACTTGGAAACAAATCCTTGTTTTAAGCATTAGAGAACACACATGATGAATTTCCATATCTAACAGAAATTTCCTATCCGATTAAAGACCAAGCGGAGCAAAAGAAAAAACAAAAAATTAATAACACGGAATGAAGATGGGCAAAGATTCAATAGAAGCCATCAAGAGTTTTACATTATCTGACTAGTCAAATTACATTCCTCTGATATAGAAACTGAAAAATAAATTTATTCAACCATCCATTTCAATCAATACCATAAATCTAATCCAGAAATGGAATTACTTGGCTAACACCCTCCACTACCAAAAAATGCCGCAGAAATTTGAGCCAAAAAAGAAGAATAGACAAATTTTTGGTAATAAAACAATAAGTGGGGATCTAACTGAGACCTAACGGGGAGAGTTTTGGGAAATTTGAGAGAACTGAAGTACACATTTCGAACTGAAATGAAGTGTTGGAAGAAAGGAAGGAGAGAGAAAGAGAGACTCACCGATCAGAACAGGAGGAAGAAGAAGAAGCCGGTGAGGAGGAAGCAACAACGAATAGAACCGATCGCAAATGAATCCACGATGATGACAACGGTGAAGAGGACGATGGTGACGAGGGATTTGAATTAGACGACGATTTCGATGGAGTATGACTTCGTCTGAGAGCTTTCATCTATCACCTTTACCTTTACCCTACTTCTACACTCAAAAAATCTACTCCTTTTCTCTCTCTTCCTATGAATTACGCTAAGTATTTGCATCGAGTAATCTAGGGTTTCTTTGGGATGTGAAACCTTTACCTACTACGAGTGTACAAAATGGCGGCCACAAGAGCGAGACCGGCGAGGACCGTGACGGCGACGGACACACGGCCGCCACTTCGGCCACCGCCGCCGCCTGAGAAGAAGAGGAAGAAGCCGCCTATGTTGCTAAACAGGCTCGAAAATCGGCTGGTGCTGAGCATGGAGTTGAGCGGAGATGGAGGTGGAGAGAGTGGAGAAGGGAGAAGTTTGTTTTCTGGATTGTGAGTGACGCCCGAAGTGTGGATTTTCCAAGGAAAGTTGATGAAAGCCCAACGACTGCTTTTGCTTTTTCTCTTTCCTCTCTCAGCCCCTCTGCTTTTGTCTCTTTTAGGTTTTCCCTCTCCTCATTGTGCACTGCACAGATTCTCTCTCTCTCTCTTCCGGAAGGGGAGATTGATATTGCTCGGCGATTAGAACTGCATCTGCAAACCAGCTCCTCACTGAGCCATGACACCCATTTTTATAATAACTTTAAATATTCATTTTCATATGTGCAAAAATTAAAATGAACATGGTAAAATAAATTCTTTGTTCAAATCTTTATCAAGAAATCTGAAACGAAGAGTTCTAATTAATTTTCTCTTTGAGTAGATTTGGCATGGAATTTTTATAAGTAATTTTGGGAATGATAGTCAGCGTGCAAGCTCATGAAGTGACTTTTCATTCACGATAAATGCGCATTACCATTTGCATTATACCATATAATGTATAATCATTTCAGATATAATAATAATTATTTTTACTTAAATAATGATAAAACGTTAAGTCTTATCAGGAAAGTCAACTAATTTATATATATATATATTTTAAGTCGTTTAATGAATTGGTGTATTTGTTTGAATATTTCTTTTCATTGGTAAATAATCTTATTTAAGTGGTAGATTTTTATTAATGAAACAAGGTTGCTATATAAATGAAAGTTCCTAGCAAAATGAAATAAAACAAAATTATCGACCCAACCCCGCAAAAACATCACAAAGCAACAACCTCCCGGTTTAGAAGCCTAATAATAGACGAGATAAAGTTGATTGGGTACGAGTATATGACCCAAAAAACATATACATTATAATGACTTATGAGTCCCCGACAATCTCATTCCCTACTTGAGAGCATTTCATTGCGAAGTAATTTTACATCAAATGAATATCTGTCCAGATTTGTTGGGATATAAATCGCTTGTGTGTGGGCCCATACCTGATTGATAGGCCGTTCGGATGTTTAGTCGAATACACATTGGTTCAATAATGAGATTAAGTATTAAGCATTTGTGCTCGCGATGAGCTGCCGAGGGCATCCGTGCTCAAGCACCGAGTGCCGAATCCAAGGGAGACTGCGCGATGATGTCGCTACTTATGAAGGGTTAGAAGTTGACGAAAGGAAGTTTGAGGGAAATTAATAGGGCGTCATCAAGGGTTTTATATCTTCTCTGAAATTTCCTCAGTGAATTGGTGACCTCCCTTATCCGATGTTGATGCAGGCCAAAAAATTTGAAGCACTGGAAATTGATGTGGGCCAAGACAAGGACTTGCTGAAATCTTAAATTCAGAAACAATAGTTCAAGTACTTTCTCTTGACAATGTGCAATAACGCAAAGTGATACAAGGTACCTGATAGTGTTGGCCTGTAATCTTGCAAATGAAACTTTGAATTCCATCATAATGTGGTATAACTCCAGTGGGATAGGAAAACGAAACCCACCCTTGAGGTGGACTTCTTAAACGGTGATAAACCCATCGAGTGGGCTGTAAGCCCTATCGTGGGGCTCAGGAGTCACTATCGTCATCGAATCAGGGATATCATACTTTACACAGATGGCATCCAGATTGACCAAAAAGAGAAAAGAGACGATATCATTGACTCCAGGTGTCATTAAAGCTCGAAGAAAAAGCACAGAGGAAATAAGAAGAAGAAAGTTTGGGAGAACGCAGTCAAAGGTTTGAGAGAAAACTCCTTAGGTTGCGTGGTGAAAATGAAGGCAATGAATGATATTTGAAAATGGGAGAAAATCAAAAAGGCACGCGCCACTATTACTTTTGTCACGTGTCGATTCCCCGTACGCTGCCAGAAATGGTGGTCCTTATGCTTCCAATGTGACATCAATCTCATCAAACGCGCATTTAATACGCTTTAATGGCCCAAATGGTGGCACAAGCCAATGTCTCAGACTCCAAGGGAGTTCTTGGACGTGCCTTTATCAAAGCCTGTATCCCAATAATATCCAAAGACATCTTATGATCTCAGACAGATATACGAAGATAGCTATTGCTTAGAAATGCCCAGTAGTGCCTAAAAGTAAAAATTTTCTTAGACGTTCTGGACAAGCCGTTAACCACAAAATTTCCTAGACGTTTTGGGCAAATCATAAGCCTCAACGAGTTCTCATACATTTTGGTCGCATGTCTCCATGCTTTTGGTTCCAACCGCATCCTCGGACGTTCACGAGAGAGAAGAATAGATGCCAATCCCAAGCAGTGGCTGAGCGACGCCATGAAGTAGAGGCACGAGCGAACTTCTAGTGGAGAGAACCTTCATATGAGACTTGTCCACGTCCAATGGACATACCAAAGGGCTGAAGTACTCAAACCCTTTGGTATAGGGGGATAGTGATGGGTACCGATATCTAAGGCCCATTTAGAAGATCAATCCTCGTGGAATTAAGTATTGATACCATAGAGACCCAATGGCCCAAGAGGCCCAAGAGGTCCAGGCAGTAGGGTCAGCCTGTGTGAGATAGTGGACTTAAAGTCCACTTAGGACTGTGGACACAGGAAAGGGCCTCGAGCGTCATCACGTTGTAAAATTGGTGTGCTAGAGATTTGGTGGCTGACCCTGTCAAGCTCCAGAAGGAATGATGGCCTGCAAAGTACGCACGATCACTACAGATGTGACACAACGTAAAGTCAATCAGCATGCACGCAACCTCTCTGACGTAGTAAACTGGATTGATGGAGTTGGTGGCAGGCTCCTCTGCACACGCCAGCGCCACGAGGACACCCCATAAACGAAGACTCAACAACTATAACTACATTAACTGTCTACCAAATAAATGATCCCAATATTTACACTTGTGTAGTCACTATAGAGAGAAAAAGAGGAAAGAGAAAAGACTTGAGAGCAATTTGTTACTCTTTTGTAATTTTGTCCTCTCTTGTAACTAAACACAATAGTGAAACAAGTCCTCGGACAAAAATCTCGTGGCTTTTCCTTCTCATTTAAGAGAAAGTTTTTCACGTAAAAACTCTACGTGCTTTGATCCTCATACTCCTTTTTTCTACTTCATCCCACTCTTTGTGTTGCACACATATTGCCTAAGTACTCAAAAACAATCTACAGACTCAGCTGGATCCTCGTTCGTACAAGTACACAAGATTCGAGGATGCAACATTGGTGTCGTTTGTGGGAATCAACTAAAAGTTAATTTTTTATGTTTTTTAGAAATCTTTCATAAGTTTCTCTACACTTTTCCCAAAGTCAAATATGGTGAATACGAGAGCATAAGTAAGTGCCCTTGTCAGAAACGCGGCCTCATCTAACAACAGCCTTGTCGCGTGTGCCAAAATAGAAGACCATCATGATCCGATTGTATGGGCATTGGTCATGAGGATGGATAACGTGTCCAGGGCCGTCCGGACTCTCTGCTCAAATATGGACGAGTGGATGAAGGGAGCGCCTTCTAAGGCCCCTATAGAGACATCCTAGAATAAGGGTAAGGGAAAGAAACACCCCAACAAGTAAGCCAACCAACACGAGGCTCCGAGGACCCAAATTGCCTCAAGAAGCAAAATCCCTCAACGACTTGTCGCTTAGGTCCATAGGTTCAGGAGGAGAGCCTAGAGAGGCACAATTCCCGCTCTGTTCAGAGTAACCAAGAGTGCGTCGTTCAGGAGGCGGCTCCCCATAATGACGCACGTTCCAGGTTTATGGGCGTTCCAGAATCACAAGCAGTACAATGACCATATGAGTTGAGAAATTATCTCAATGAGAAGAAGGCGGTGGCCCCACCCCATGTGGAAGAGAGACTGGAGAAAGTATGGAACCGAGTCTCCGGCAAAGACAACAAAGGATTAGTTGACCTATGCCAATCTCCATTTACGGCGGAGATTAGGACAAGGTCACTCCCCTCAAAGTTCAAGATGCCAAATCTCGATGTCCATGACTGGAGTGCTAACCCCATGGATCATCTCAATCACTTTTGCTAGCATTTGAGCCTCCAAGGTTTAGACTAGATGACCATGTGTCAATATTTTTCATTGACATTTAAGGGCGACACGAGAGTGTGGTTCTACGGACTGACAGGTAATTCCATTCACTCCTTAAGTGAGCTGGTAGTAAGTTTTCTCTCACAACTCTCCTCCAACCGGAGGATAGAGAAGCAGCCCTTGCACCTTAACCGGGTGAAGTAGGGTGCCAGGGAGAGCTTGAGGGGGTTCCTGACCCGATTCATAGTAGAGGCCAAGCAGATCCCAAAGTTGGCCGATACGGTGAAGTTGAATGTGTTCCTATCTGCCCTGGAAGGAGGAGTTTTCTTCAAGCAGCTTATTCACAAGGGTCCCTAGACGTTCGCAGAGGTTGAGGCCATGGCGCGAGTATATATTGCGGCCAAAGAAGCCAACAACGTGAAGAGGTCAGAGAATGACGAGAACTTTCACCCGATGGTGGTGAAAGGGAAAAGAAAGGGTGGGGACCGTCTGGGTCCCCAGACAACAAAACAATCCGCATAAGTCTGAGCAGGTCATTCGGAAGGAGCTCAGGTCAATAAATCTCACTCCTTTGAACGACACCCGTACCAATGTTTTGATGCAGATTCGGGACGATAAATTTTTGAATTAGCCCAAAGCACTAAATAATCCAGAAGGTGGCGACCAATCAAAGTAATTTCATTGCCATCACGGTGGAGGCTATAGTACAGAGGACTGCCAGATACTGCAAAAGGAGATTGAAGAGCTAACAAGGAGGGGTCACTTCAACCGCTTCCTACAAAGACCTGGACAAGGCTACAAAACAGCAGGTGACGTTAAGGCTGACCAGCCTAAGAACCGAGTGGCCACAAGGATTGTGAAGAATAAATGCCAACCCCAAGCAATGGCTGAGCGATGCCATGAATCAAAAGCACGAACAAACTCCCAGTGGAGACCTTCACACGAGACTTGTCCATGTCCAATGGGCATGCCAAAGGGATGAAGTACTCAGACCCTTTGGCATGGGGGTTAGTAATGGATACTGATGGAGATCAATCCTCGTGGAATTGAGTCGTGATACCGCAAAGATCCAATAGGCTCAAGAGGCCCAAGAAGTCAAGTAGTAAGGTCAGCCCGTGCGAGATAGTTGACTTAAAGTCCACTCAGGCCCGTAGACTCAGGGGTGAGTCTCGAACGTTATCACGTCTACAAAATCAGTGCGCCAGAGATTTAGTTGTTGACCCTATCAGGCTGCAGAAGGAATGATAGCCTGCAAGGCACGCCCGATCACTGCAGATGTAACGCCACGTAAAAGAAACCAGTATGCATGCAACCTCCCTAACGTAGTAAATTGGATTGGTGGAGTTGGTGGTAGGCTCCTCTGCACACGCCAGCGCCACAAGGACACCCCACAAAGAAAGATTCAACTACTATAAATACATTAATTGTCTATCAAACAAAAGATATCAACATTTACATTTGTGTAGCCACTATAGAGAGAAAAAGAGAAAAGAGAAAATGCTTGAGAGTAGTCTGTTACTCTCCGGTAATCTTGACCTCTCTTATAACTAAACACAATAGTGAAGCAAGTTCTCGGACAAAAGCCCCGTGATTTTTACTTTTCATTTAAAAGAAATTTTTTTACGTAAAAATTTCGCGTGTCTTAGTCCTCGTACTCCTTTTCTCTACTTCATCCTACTCTTTGTGTTACACACGTCTTGCCTGAGTACTCAAAAATGATCCGCGGACTCAGTTGGATCCTCGTCCGCACATGTGCGCAAGATCCGATAACACAACAAATTATATGTGTAAAAAAAATTGTGTGACATTTTTAATGATTTGTTACCTTATAATACCAACTAATTATTTAAAAACAAACAATAATCCAATATTTTAATATGTATTATTTTACCTCCTAGTGATTTATATACAATGTTAAAGATATAACTGATGAGAAAACTTATTAAGCTAAAAAATGGCAATTCCACCTAACACGTTTCACAATAGACCCTTTCACTTCTGTTCTCTACGTCGGTCGTGCCTAATTATGGTTGCAGTATTGCCCACAATTAAATTTGTGGAGAAATTTAAAGCACCATGATTAATTTTGGGTCAACAGGATATACCTACCACATTTAAATCCACCACATAATCCACACATCATCATGTTAGTTATAATTTAGTTCCCACAAAATCTTAGCTCATGGTGATTAATTATGAATTTATCATTATCAATCACATCCTTCTTTTTTTTAAAAATTTGTGACAACTCAATAATTACAAACCTTTAATTATTATTGAGGTATTTTTTTAATAATATAGCTTCCATCAATCAATTAATATTAACGAACCCATATAAAAATAAATTAATAGATAAATATTATATTATAAATGGCTAAAAGAGAGTTTAAATGCATTAGTTAGGGCCCAAATTCCTAGTATGGAGGAGAGTGGATCATGGTCAAAGCATAGTTACAATTAGGCCCTGCATATGAAATAATTTGGTTTAAGAAATTGCTTTAGTTTGCCAATAATAATAAATGGTTACCGGATTGTCTCGGACAGAAAAAGACCAACCCTCAGGCTGCGTCTGCTTCGAAGCCACCCAGCCTGAATACCACCTCCCATTCAAGTGATCTATCGGGGACAACCACACACGAAATCTCCCATGCAAAGTTGGCCCGTAGAATGAATGATCACACCGGCTAGAGTCACTAGTCAACATCGTCCGACGGGTAAGGACACCTACGTAGCCAACTAGTTGACAGGAGATGTAGTCGTAGCCGACTGAGTGTTAATCGGCAGTCACCCTACCCCTACCCTGTTGCCCCTAATGACCTCCTACTGCCACCAATGGGCAGGTGGCCAGCAGGGCCCCCATTCAGTCTCCGCCCCAGTATCCGGGGCCTCCATGGGCCACCAAGGTAATATTCTCATCTTATTCCCGCAATTCACGTAAGTACAATTTAATCCTCGCACAGCTGCCGAAGTAACATTAATTTTCACCTGATTCATTTTAATGCTTCAGATTTCCAGCAAAATTATTTTTCAACTGGCCAAACTTACCGTTAATGCAACAATGAA
>JAOVVI020001587.1:0-23812 GCA_028571085.2 Nepenthes alata
GTCCTTATTAATGGTTAATTTGAATTAAGAGTCTAATAAATTTGAATCAAAATATTAAGATATTACAGTATTAATTGGGCATTACAGTAGTGCTAATCTTAAAAAATATATATCTACCTTCCTAACTTTTCTCAGGTATAAGCTGATTTAGGCATAGATGGAATTAATAAAAAAAATTTAAACTTTTTAACTTTATTATTTATGGTGTGTAGGATAAAAATTATTATATTCAAACTCAAATCCCATCATTAATTCAAATAGGATCTTTAAAAATGACTCCAAATTAATTTTGTTTTAACTTTAAAAACATTCAAACTTTGAGATTTGAATTTTGTGAGTATAAATAAACCTTTTTACACCCAATTTATAAATAATTTAAATTTAATAGATTCCACTTAAATAGACTAGGTCTAAGCTAACCAATTAGAAGCCACCATGCAGGTCGCCCAGCCAATGGGAGGTCTCAGCCTGCTCCGCAGAGCAGGATCTTTGCCTCAAGAAAGGAAAAGTTTTTTCTCTTGTGGAATTTGAAAACAAAAAAAAAATTATTTTTTTGGGGACAAAATCATATTTTACAGAGTAGAATCTCCTATTCAGATCACTAACTAGTATTCATAAGTTGGCCTAAGCAGTAAACTCCAACTACATTACCCGTCGAGTAGGACAATATCGCTTTGACCCTAATATTTTTTACATTCTCCCCTATTTTGCAGAATAGAATCTCCTATTCAGATCACTAACAAGCATTCATGAAATGGGCCAATCGGTAAACTCCAACCGCATTACCTGTTGAGTAGGATAATATTGCTTTGCCCCTAATATTCTTTACGCTTTCCCCTATTTCGCAGAGTAGAATCCCCTATTCAGATCACTAATAAGCCTTCATGAAATGGGCCAATCAGTAAACTCTAACCGTATTACCCGTCGCGTAGGATAATATCGCTTTGCCCCTAATATTTTTTAGGCTCTCCCCTACATAAGGAGAGCTGGCCAAAATGGAGGTGGAAGGCTAGTGCCTGGAGCAAGGCTCCAAGAGGGGGAAGAGATGGAGCTCTTGTGAAGGAGGCAGAGACAGAAAGAACAAGTTCCTCTAATCCTGCGGCACTACTCCACACGATCCGAGCCTCAACAATCTACGGCTAATATTAATATCGCAGGAATTTTCTCCCAGGCAATCCACCTAAGCAACAGCACCAACTACTTTAGAGCATTGGTTGATCAGGCAGTCCATTAGAAGGACATTAAGTTTTTGTCAGACAACTCACCTGAAGTTAACATGAGGGCACAAAGTCAGACCAGGGATTACAAGTGATGGGTCCTGAAGTTATTCGAGCTGGTGTAAACCTAAGCCCAATCACCGCGTGACAAGGGGTCCAGTAAGCGTTAGGCTCAACATTAGCGAGAAGACCCGACCAGCCCAAGGGATGTGACAACGACCAGAGCAAGGCCCATTGAACAATGAGTATAGGTAACCAGCGTCAACGACCCAATCAACAGCGCAGTTAGGTGTGCCAATCGGGAAATCCCTTGGGCAGACAACCAACAGAACGATTAGAGTACGCGTGTGCAGGGTGTCGGCTGACAATTGTATTAGATGACCACTTGCGACCACCTTATCACAGCAATGCCACGCCTAACACGAGGGCTCTGACAGCATCCCCAATAGTTGGCGAATCTTGACGGGACAACTGTCAACTGCCTCAGCTCCAAAATTTCCCCTACAACGTATTATAATGCCATCCAATAAACAGCCCTTAAGGGTAAACAAAACCCGATTGAGAACGACCCATAGTGGGTAGACGCCCCCGGATGAGGCTCAAAATGTCCACTAGAAGCCAGCACCTTTCTCCTGTGCCACTCTTTCGGATCCTTGGTGAGCCATCCCCGTCGACGAGCAAACCAACAAGAGCTCAACCCTTCACATAGTGAGTCACTCTACGCGAATGCATATCCAGTGAGTCACTCCCTACCGAGTGCACCCACGGTAAGCCGCCCCACAGTCAGTCGCACATTCAAGCCACCTCTTTGTCAGGCACTCCTACAGGAGCCATGCCTCCTCTCACATCCCCCATTTACATACAACTCTGTATCATCTAATATCCTCATTATATCTTTCTATTTACTCAGAAAGATTTTTAACTTGAGCGTCGGAAGATAAATCAGCGAGTGAATCCCACTAATTCTCTGAACTCTCATTTGTCATTTGTGGTGCGTAGGTTTCAGGTTAGCAGTAATAAATATCAGATCCGCTCCAATTTAACCTGCAGCGAAAGATTGATAGACTCTCTAATCTGTACCATAACTCGAGAACTAAAGACCCATCAATAAGGTCTGGATAGACCTTAACCTGTATGTCTATCACATCGAATTTAGTAAATTTTATCATAATATAACATAGTTATATCAAAACATTATATTAATTTGTCTATTGTTTGGAGTATTCTATTTACTTGAGCTTCAAAGGGATCCCTAGAAGATCCTCTTGGGATTTTTTTTACTATCTTATTTTCATTTGTGATGAGCATGAAACTGATTCGATCCTTTGGATATGCTCAAATACGATACATTAATGAATCCAAGTCTGGCTGGTTTTGATGCGAGTCCCACATTGAAAAGTTTGAGGCAAAATCTCTAACTTATAAGTTAGGGGACTCTCCATCCTATTAGACCAGTCTTTTAGGATGGGCTCTCCCTCTGACTTATGCTCGTATCAAATGGTGCTTTCATTGAGAACAGTCCCGGCCCAGAGAGAGCTACCTGCGGAGGAGCTGACCTGCTGCCGGTGCGCCAGGACGGAGTAAAATGTCGCAGAGTGAAAACCGCCGAGTAAAATGTCGCAGAGTACCGCCGTCGAGATCGCGGTTGTTGAAGGAAGGATGAATGATACGAGTCCCACATTGAAAAATTTGAGTCAAAACCTCCAACTTATAAGTTAGGGTATTTTCCCTCCTACAAGACCGATCTTTTGGGATAGACTCTCCCTCTGACTTATGCTCGCATAAGGTTTTTCCGGGTACCAATCAAAACTCAAAACCTTAGTTGAGTTAATTAATAAGACTGTACATAAATAAGGGTTTTTAAACAAGTTCATTTATGAAGTCATAAAATTTTATATCATTAGTCTATTATCAAGTTTATTACAAGTACATAAATAAATTTATTCCTGAGTTTTAAATAATTATATTTACAAGTTTATAAATCAGTTTATAAATATAAATAAATAAAATTCAATAACTATATACATATATAAGCCAAACATGCAATAATAAAAATTAAAATCGTAACTATAAAATCAATCATAGTCTCGAGTGTCAAGGCTTACCCAATCAGCTTTAATTCCTTTTTTCGGAATATATATTTGCAATAGAAAGTCCTGGAAAATACCAAAACCAATGAGGATTATACACAAAATATGTACAACACCGCAATATTCAATTTTTCATTTTATATTTGTTGTGCATTTTTCTTGAAGAATTAATGTCTTAAAGCCTTAAACGAACATGGTCACAGTTATTTCATTTTGTACTTCAGAATTTCAACTCTACAACATGTACATGTGAACTCAAGAGGGGATGAAGACCGGTCAGTTTCTTCAGCAGAGCAACGAGGCAAACATAGAAACCACCTCCCATTGTGTGTCGATTCGTGTGTCGATCGGTCATCGATCTCCACTCAGGCTGAAATATCTGAACGAATTTACACTATACTTCGACCACAAAATGGCAGGCGTTCTTGCCACGGAATGTACACCGATGACATATACATCATCCTGCAGAACATCAAATGCGCCAGAAATTGGTTAATTAGGAGGGCCAGATGGGTGAAGTCACAGATCAGACGTGGAAAAATGCAAACAAAATTCGGTAGCTATGCTATCTTCATTCTAACTTGGAGAACAGGTGGGAACACAAGGAATGAAAATGAAATTGGTACTTTATGTATATTTTGGTAAGAACTGGGTAGAGATTACAATAAACAATGATGAAATTTCGAAATCAAAACACCTATGGTCTTTCATTTTTGTGTCGAATATATGGAAGAGGTTTCAGATCACAACATGCATAGAATACAGAAGTGAATCCGCTGACAATGGCGAATTTGCAAGACCAAAAGCTAATGTCGGTAAAAGCTAATTCTCCTCAGAATACTTGGGCAAATTGTCTTAAGCTTTACTAAATAATGTCAGCTATATGAATCCACCTTTGTTATTCTACTTGATTTGGTGCAATATTTTCCTAGTAGAATCAAATTTAAATCATTTTTTAAGCCCACACTCCATGTTGTCGTAGGACTGCCTTCTCATTTCATTCCTCCAACCATAACTAACTTTCATTTCCTCACAATTATTCCATTTGACCTATAGTTTAAGTATCCGAACCACCTTCGACTATATCCATTCCGAAAATATGGAATTCATTGGAAGGCAACAGAAAATGTGTAGAATTTGGGTGGCAGTAGTCAGAGTCCAAAACCCCACCACCTTCAAGTGGGGAAACAAGTTTTAAAGAACTCAGAAAACAGTCTGATGCACCTGCCTGCCAAGCATGGACTCGGCATCATTGACACTGAGATTAGACCTAATCAACACCGGGTTGGGGCTAAAGAAGGTCCAGGTTCATATGAAAATTTGTGCGCTGATAAGTTGGGCCCAGTTTAGATGAAAACATTGCCTAAGTTATCTAAATGAAAAATCTTTATATCACAAAATTATTAATTACTCAAAAAATATAATTTATTAAAATAATTTTCTTTAAACTTGGTATT
This sequence comes from Nepenthes alata, assembly GCA_028571085.2. Classification (NCBI taxonomy): domain Eukaryota; kingdom Viridiplantae; phylum Streptophyta; class Magnoliopsida; order Caryophyllales; family Nepenthaceae; genus Nepenthes; species Nepenthes alata. The sequence goes on from JAOVVI020001587.1 coordinate 4,765, forward strand.
TATTTAAAATAAAAAAATATATATATTCACAAAAAAATTCATAATCTGGGTTGTTCTGAGCTAAACCAGTTGGCCCAAAAAATTAATCTAGCCTAATTTTTTGACCATACCCATCCTTAATATCAATACACCTTGATCAAACCCTATGAAATTTGGAGTTAGTTGGGTAGTCTAGTTTTGATTAGGTCTACCTGAGAGCCATCATCCATGACATGTTCTCGTCAAGCTTGCAAAATCTCTAATGAATATGAATAAAGACCAATGAAAACATTTCAAGAAATTCTTATTAGTCAATCACATAAAATTACAAATCCATACCTTCTTCGGAGAAAGCAAATACACCTCCAAGCATTTCATCACTTTCACCTTCTTCCTCGGACTTTTCCCTGTCACAGGGACTATTGCTGCTGTCTACATCAGTGATGACTTCTGCGACATCATGGCATTCATCAAGAGGTGCAGCTTTACAGTACTCCTCTTGGAAATACTGACCAAAATCAAGTGTGTCTTGAACGGAGCCCTCATCAACAAGGTTCATACTAAAATCTGAACGGTTGGAACTAACGTTTGAAGCTTCACTGGTTCCAACACTGTTTGACGATCGGACTTCCTTGGGCATAGCTCGTTCAGCAGAGTGTGTGTCATTCCGACTACTTACATGATAACCGTTCTCAGAAGGAGAAATGTTCATAGCTGAATTGTACATAGAAGTTGATACATTATGATCTTTCGGTGAGGCAAGGATCAGTGAGGGTGATGCTAGAGTAGAGTAACCTCTTTTCCCATTGTTCTCAGACAAAGTGGGCCCAACAGGCAGATATCCGTTTACCATATGCAATGGATTTGAATCGAGCAACACCATAGTCGACATAGAGGCTCCTGATGAAATATGAACAGTGTGTTTGGTTATGGAAACAACTAAAGCAAACAACATCCTTTTTTGGATGATCTTCTTACCATGCTTTGAGTTCTTGTCAGGGTCAGGAGACAACAGTTTAGATGGGGACAATATAGCATCCTTGGAAGGCTTCTCTTCAGTTGTTTGAATTTTAGAATGAGAATCAAGATATTCGCCCAGAGCAGAACTCCTATTACATGCCAACAAAAAGTAATTTGAATGACAATCAGGCTTGAAGATTACTAAACCAGAAAGAAAGGGAAGAACAAGAAAAACCATCAAGGCCATAATTTTGGCTTTATAACATGCAAATTCATTTTGTATAATGTTCGAACAGAAGTCTTCAATCGCGACAAGTATTCACATAACCCACCCGATATCAAGAGTTGACGAATTGCTGACTTTTGATGTATTCTCACCCACAAGTCAGAGTAAAAAGCAAAGAGAAATTTCATATTTTTTTCTTTTTTTTTTTTGTTTTGTTTTTGTCTTTACATATTGGATAGGACGTGCATTAGATGAACAGAAGCCAAAGAAGCTCTCTTGCAAAATTTTCAAATCATAGAGAAACAAGATAACAGTGTGATATTTGATTTGTTAATGCTTCAAAAGATCTCCGCAACAGAAACAAGGACTTATTAAACATTTTAACTGAATTCCAAAATTTCAGAGACAAATACCAAAAGCAAGGTCCAGGATGGCCCAGAAATCATTTGACAGTTAGTCACTGTAACTTGCATAAAACACCAGGTTGCCTTTAGTCTCAAGTGATGAATTTGAAAACTCATATAAAATGAATTATGTCAAATGGAGGTGATTCAATCATGGTCTAAGCTAAATCATTCAAGGAGAATAGTGAAATCTACGAAAATATTGTGCAGTGCAGCGAGGGGTAGATACAATGGAAAATGATATCAAACGAAAGTCTCCCAGTTCATCAGATTGACACTTCAATTGCATAAGACTCAAGTAAAAGATCTATTGGCCAACCAAGTTATGGTGGTAGTAACTTGGGTATAAGCTAAATCATTCAAGGAGAATACTGAAATTTATGAAGATATTTTGCAGTGCAGCAAGGGTTAGATGCAATGGAAAATGATATCAAATGCAATTCTCCCAGTTTATCAGATTGAAACTTCAATTGCATAAGAATCAAGTAAAAGATTTATTGGCCAACTAAGTTATGGTGGTAGTAACTTGGGATACCACTCCTCACTTGACAATGATTGATCAACAATTTGTCAAATTGAACAGTAAACACATAAAGCATCGCATGGGCAACCAAATTGCAAACTTTTAACCCAGTCATTTCTTTAGAGCTTATTTGGCTTTAGGAAAGTTTAAAAAAAGAAAAAAAGAAAAATAACATTAAAAGAAACTACTATTTAATGTTTGGATTCTATGAAAAATTACAAAGAAAAAAATATGATGAAAAATATGTATTAAAATATTTATTTTTGAGAAAAGTAATTTTCCTTTTTTTTCTTTCTTTTTCATTTTTCTTATTAATTTCCTTTCCTTCAAACTTTCATGAATCCAAACAAACACTTAATCTTTTTCACTCCATTGCCTCACAGAATAATTCTTTCTTCATAAATTCATAACAAAAGGTACAACTGTACAACTGATGACTGACAAGGTTTTCCACCAAGACAAAGCTAAATGGATCAATCCTAATGCAACAAAATCTTCATATAAGTTATAAGTTAAAATATGTCAAGAAAAATTAGGACAGCCATGGCCAACACCTGCCTCCAAAAGAAAAAAATATCTTCATGTAAGCAAGCAAAGTTTTCAGATGACCCTGTGTGTAATGGCAAGGTTGCTCAATTTTAAAATGGAGGTCTAAGTTCAAACCATAGAAATAATCTATCTGCAGTGCATACAAATGTGGGAGCAAAGTTACAATTGGGAACTGCAGATGGTTTGAGCTGAGCTAGTTGAAGGTTCTGAACAAGCAGAAAAAGGGTCATTGAAAATAAGACAATGGAAAATCCAGAACTATGCCTTATTTTCATATCAAGAATTAAATGTGGAGAAATTAGTCAAGCGTAAATGGTTGTGACTGCATGTATGCGATACAATGTGATAAAACAACAAATACTTGCAGAGAGTCATTTGATACCTGTCACTCCCATCAGATTGAACAGAATAAGAGCGCTCAAAAACAGGCAACAAATCCTTCTGTTTTATTTCAACTTCATGAAGATGAACCTTCTCAATTTCAATCTCTCCACCAGTACAGTCTTCAGAAAACATTCGCACTACAAGACTTGAAGAGTAGAAATGCATCTAAAATATAGATGCTAGTATCATTAGCAATGTCAAGCAGAAAAAATGCACCTTGCAAATAGGAGTATACGATTTACCTTATAATTTTGCCAAAGTAGCATCCTCTGATAACTCGTCTGCAACTCAGCATTGTAGAGATATGAGTGATGTGATTCCTGGTGCTTCAATCCACTGCTTCCACAAGTATCATTATCTTCACAATCTGAAGCATCCATCACTAAAGCAGAGATATCCTTACCACCAAAAGTTATCCCAGTGATGCACTCCTCTCTCTCAGGCCAATCTGCTCTTCGACAAACATCCCACCACTGAACAGGTTCAGACTTTACCCTCAATTCTTCATCTTGCATCTCAGACAGTGAGGCAGACCCACGTCTAGAAGTTCCATTCAGCTCTTCCCCCATTGATGGAAGAAGTTCATACTGAATTAGATGACCAGAAGAGTAAACCAAAATATGTTCCAAGGCATCCATTTGCGAGTCACCAGACTGCAAAGCATGAGGCATAGAACAGTGGAATACAGCAGAGACAGCACCAGATGGTATAGAGACCATTCCTGCTGCAGAAGATGCAGCACTGCTAACAGTGTTTAGCCACCCAGAGTTACCAGTTCTTATTCTGCTCACTACAGAGATCGTAACAGGAGCTGGCGGATGTGTCAGAAAAGACTGCTGGTTTGTAGTACAAAAAGTAGACCACCACGGCAGCGTCAAACTAGGTGAGAGGGTAGCCCGATCAACACTTGAATTAACTTGGAGGGCTGACTCACCACCATAAGGGGAAAGAACATAGATATGTAAAGTCCCTTTGGAAGAAACTATAGCCACCCACTGACTGTAATGACTAAAACATATGTCTTGAATAACCTATGTTATACATGCCAAAAAAAGAAGTAGAGGGAGAAAATCTAAGGGATTAATGCTCCACCAATATTGTAAAAAGGAAGGAAACAGGAGTAGAATAGTCAAAACATACAGCTGAAGTTATGCCGCGATGAAGCTTATACAGATGTACATGGGAAGATGTCCAACTGCCTTTTTGACTGCCTGATCCATTTTGCGAGCATGATGGCATTATCCTAAAAATGTTCATATTGTTACCATGTATAGAAGCAGTAACCAGAAGGGTGCCACTTGGATCAAAACACAAAGCAGAAATCGGACTATTGTGAGCTCTAAATTGTGACACAACAGCTCTGGAAACGAAATCTTTAATAACCACCTGCAATAACCAACACAAGCATACATGTAAATGAGGAAAACAACCTATTTAAGTTTTAATAGACTTACTGACCCTGAATGCTCGAATTACCTTTTTTTTGCATATATCACCGACTTATATTGTGCACACAATTAGCAAAAACTTCTACTATGCAAATAACTATTTATCTGGGGGAACTTTAAAGGTTACAACCCAACAAGGCAAGATAAACCCTGTTGTAAACCTAGAAAAAAAGTGCAAATCCAGCCAAAACAGAGGTATAGAATATTATAACTTTCAGAATTAACAGAAAGACTAACCATCCCAGCAGTATCCATTTCAGTTGAATGTGCTGCTGCCCTGCCAACTTTCCAGCCTGAATTGGTTGAAATGGGAGAGCTTGGACCATCAGGAAGAAGCTCCTGGCAGTACTTGGACAATGTTTTGTAGCCCATGTCACCTAGATTAATCAGTCCAGCAGCCAGCTGCTTGCTCGACTCCATGGCATAGCGAGCCACCAAACTACCATTGCCAGGTGAAGTTGAAGGACTAGTGCCAGGAGAAGGAGTTAGACTTTGGGGGCTCAAGCGCCCTGTGCTTGTCAACTGTGGAAAATTAGAGGCATAGGCTAACCATCTTGGACCTACATCCATGGGACCATAACCAATGTTTATCCCACCCACTCCAAGGCCACCCAATTGAGGAAGAGGATAAGTCAAGACGCTGAATTTACTCTCATGTGTAAGTGCATCAAAACAGTATATCTGCAGGTATAAAAAAATGGCTGTTACAAAATACACCCATGTTAACCCAGAGAAAGAAAGGGAGGGAGGACGAGGAGACAAGTACATCTGTTTACACGATTGTTAAGTGTTAAGGGTTAAAATCTTGAAAACCACATAATCTTTCTTGGCGACAAGTTAAACTGCTAATTTTGATTTGGTAGCAGTACACAAAAACAAAGCAAGTCTAAAAAAAAGAAACTAATCTAGTCTATTGCTGAGAGAATATCAAATAATATTCCCATTGAACAATAAACAGGCATATGATTTTAAATACCAATACGATAATGTGGAAGACTATTATAGTCAAATAATTAATAATTTTCTATTATTCATATTTTTATCAAATAAATAAGACAACAAGTTCAGATATAAACTTCATCCCTTTTTGTCTACTTCTTCATTATATAAATTACAACATGATAAAGTTTATCTTATCAACATACTTTAAATTTCATACTAAATACAAAAACTTTCTCAATCACAATAAATAAAGCAGTGATAATGTTATATTTAACTCATGTATGGATTGAGTTTACTCAAAAATGTTACCTTTACAGGGGGCTTTTATGATTTTAACCCTAAGGATCACACTATTGTGAATAGAGGAAAAAGATACATTGAACCTCATAATGGAAAATCACATAACAATCATCATGCATACTTTTTGTAGTGTCAAGAAACCATTAAACCCAAAGGCTTAAAATATTAGGCGGAGAATTAATAATGGTTTTATATTCTAACATACCTCTTCACACAAATGCCCTTTCGGGGCTTTAAGAGTGTATAGAATAGGCCCACTCCATAGTATATGCTGACAATAAAATATATGAAAATGGGGGGGGGGTTCAAGATTAAATTTATAACCACTTGATCAACAAGGCATTGATATCAGAACAAACCAACAAGAGCTTACGCTATTAGGCAAAGGCTCAAAAAAAGTTTTATATTCTAACATGTCGCAACTTTGACCTACTATGAATCTAATTGTGCAGGGATCTAGACCAGCAGCAATCATCAAATTTATCCTAAATAAATCCAGATTTTCCTTGATCCATATTACTTTGCATGGGATAGAAGAACATTATCAAGAATTTTTTTTACATGACTCATATAAGATTCATACTGCACTGGAATAGATAAAAAAAAAAAATCACAGTAAACTGAATTATGTCCGACAAATATCTGTGATAATTCCTACCTGAGAAGCAAGTCCAACTGCAATTATGCAAGGACTGCACCTAACCATGTAGATAGCTGATCGAAATCTCAAAACATGGACATAGTTATGAGACCTCATTGAATAAAAACGAACAACTGTAGGCGAGTGGACAATGTTTCCTGTTTGTGTTTCAATAAATCCATCCCTAACCAAGCCATCTCTCCTTCTCTCCATGGGATCCAAACGTTTTGATTCTTCACCTGCGACAACCAGGAGTAAAGGATGTGAAGCTCTAAATCCTTCAAGATTGTCAGTCTTTGCAGGGATGGGCTGAATCTGCAAAAATGTGCATGGGTCATCACGCTTTGAAACCAGTTCACTAACATTAAGAGCTTCATCGACATCAAGGACTTGAAAACCATTGGTGTAACCAAGCAAGAGAACTTGCTTAAATTTAGATGGTCCGAGTTCCAGTCTGTCAAAACAAGACCACAGCACCTGTTTCCAAAATTATATCACATGACAAAGTTAATATGATACAAATAAAGAGAAATAGAGAAACATAGCTTGATTTATCAAGGTCATCTAATCACAATATTTAAGTGATGGAATGAGTTAAAATATATGCAGCATGCATGGAGAAATTAGCATTAAGATCAGCAGATGATTGATAATTAACTGAAAGCCCTCATTATTTGCTGTCATTCTGGTAATAAATCGTAATCATGCCCCGTAAAAATCATCAGAAAACTCCAGCATATAGATGCTCATAAGATCTCTTAATAATCATAACAATTTCACTAGTTTAACATAAAAATCCAGAAATTGCTTAATGACATGTAGTTTAACAATCATAAACAACCACAAGTTATTCATCACCCCCCAAAAAAGGTTACATGCCACAGAATGAATTCCATCGAATAATGCAACAATCACTCCATTTGACAATTCATTATCATCTAGAATAATGAATTCAACAAGCTTGATCTTCGAATAACTCCCATGTATTCAAATAAGCATCTTTTGCCTTCGGTACATCTTCTTGTGTGGCATTAGTTTCAATTTTAGTTTGGTTCCCCTTCCTGCTTTTTGGTTGTCAACATCATCCCTGGACTCAAAGACTTCAAAGCAAAATCACTACATTCAGCTTCTTTTGATATTGCCTCTTGTATCTAACTAGGGAGGCAAAAATTTCCTATGAAAAAGGTCTTGAAACGAACATATCCAAATTTCTCCCACTACCTCACCTACTAGTGCCCAGGATGGTTTCTAAACAAAGCTTTTGGGCTGCTCTGAGATGCACTTTTAACGTGAGAGGGTTTTTAACTAAGATGGCAGATGTTCAGTCAGCCAGATGATCTCAAAGCATAGCCTTCTGTTTTATCCCTAGATGTTCCAACTAGTCAGCTTACGCTCAGCCAATCTACAAAGGCCTTCTGCTTATCAATCAAAATAGACAGAAAGGTTGATAGGATGAAGGAAAAGCTGAACAAAAAAGATTAATTAAATCTGCTAAATTTACTTGGCTTTTTGCTTGGAATTATAATGCAAGTTGTGTTCCTCGGGAGCTTCCTCTATAATTTATCTATTGTTTACATAACAAAAGAACACATTCACAACAAGTTAGAAGTGACACTTACATGGGATATAAAATGGCATTTGGGATGAGTTAGGCATAGGCTCAATAGGAAGATATGAGTTAGAGTTATTTTTAGAAAAGTTAAAGCATGGTAGTGAATAAGGATTTGACTTCTTCTTAGACAGACCATAAAGAAAAAAAGTGTTCTTCAACTTTAAGATGACATAGCTGCAATTATGCAAATGACAAAAATTCTTATGGACAACCCCATGTAGTAGGGCTTATGGCTTTATGTTTTATTGTTGTGGTTGTTTGAAAGGGGGGAAGGGTGTTGATTCTATCAAGAACTTTGATGGCCACTATATCCCAACAAGACTTAGGTCAGCATCCCTAAAGGTGAGAAAATTTTGTGGAAGTGGATGTTGGCTTGTGTGGCTTCAATTATACATTGATACAGATCTAGATACTACTTGGGTTTTCAGAATTCTAGGATTGTGGTTGCGGTCAATTTGAGGATGATGGATGATTTGGGTTTGCAGAAGTGAAGCAAAAAGGTGGCAGTGTGTTACTGGCAAAATCAAGTTATTGAAGAACGATGGTCATCTTTGGTGGAGGGGAGTGGTGTGGGTTTGGGTAATATGTTCGACTCTCGTTGGGTGACCAGTGTTGCAGTTGGCAATTCTTATACAATGTGACAGTTGAATGGTGGTAGCATCAAGTTTCTGCTGTATGTTTTCAAACTTGGGATGTAGTGTTTGTGAAGATGCAGAAGTGCCAGACTTGAATACTGCTATTCTGTTAGCGGTGGTGTGAGCAGCAGCTCTACTGCCAATCTGATACTGGCACTATCAATGCTAAACCCCATTTTAAAAATGGATAAAACCGCACAATCATGGTTGATTAAACCAACAAGCTTATGCAGCCATTTAAAAACTATGAAACATAATAATACTGAAATCACTACTTCACTGGTAGTGATTATAGGATCTGTCCCACCTAGGAAAGCCCCACCAGAAAGTAACTCTTGACATAACCAGACCTTCGCTTCTATCTTAAGATTGCTGCTCAAACTCATGAATCATCTTGAATAAGGATATCAGCTAGCATATTGCACACTTTATCTGCATGGTCCTATTATCCCCATAAAAAATAGAGATTTTAGTAATAATCAATAGAAGTATAGATAGTATACCGCTACCACTCTCTGACATCAAATATCCTAGTGAATGACTAAATGACTAATGTCTTAGAGTTGTCCGTGTTCCTTGATGTTCATGATTACTATATCCTTCATTCTCAACTTGGTCTCTACATGCAGTCCTCTGCCACTCCTATCAGTTAAGAATACTTGGTAATAGATAACTACTAACACACTGTTTATTAATTGAAAATCAATGAATTTTGCTTTTTGATACACGGCTTGCTCAGCATTGTCATCCCAGGAAAGACAATTTAATTCAGATCCATATTAGCTTGATGAAAGTAAACTATCCATAGCTAATGAGTTATTTAGTGCACCTATTAGAAGATGTGAGTGCATAGAAGGGCTTCATTCCGATGAAAGTAAAATACCCATAGCTAATGAATTGTTTAGTGTACCTACTAGAACATGTGAGTGGTTAGAGGAGCTTCATTCTAGAATGGAATGAGGATAATCAGAAAAGAAGATTGAAGGAACTAATCACGCATGGTCTTGCACATTTGGAACTAGCACCAGAAACGTGCTGCATGAAAGCTATTCTGCTGGGAAAGGGGTAGTTTAGTTAGGTTTTTGCGACAAGCAACACTATTTCCATGCATAGTAAACTCCCAAGCAGAATAAAGAGAACAGAAAGCAATAGTGCTATTTTCTTAATATTTCCTTTGTTTGCTAAGTTCCATCAGAATTCTTATCCAAAACAACTTCTATATATAGTCTTTCCTTCGAATCTCTTAAATGTACTCCGCAAGCAAACAGAATGTGGTCAGTTCAAACAAACGAAACTTTAATACAAAATGTGTTTGCTTTGGCATAAATATATAGTCGAATTAGACACAAAATCGCAATCAGCGAAGCTCAAGAACTCAAAACTAAACCACATGGAAAATCAGACACCAGAATTAGAACTAGTTTATGAAAAGCGGAAAAATTTTGCCAATATTACTGCAAAACTAATTAATCGAGCGATTGTAGGACCTGGTCCTTGTGCTCCTCGGAATTGGATGACACAGAGGCACTGGCTGACCGGATACCAGAAGAGACGTTTTTTATGCAGGAAGAAATGAACTTGATAGAACTGGGGATAAAGCCCTTATTTGTCTTAGCCCTCATTTGCTGTTGTTTCATCATCCAACTAAATTGACCTCTCAATAATTTACCAACAAGCGGACAGTCAACGGCAAGCCGCGGGCCGGCAATAGCATATGAGACCAGCCGTAAACCGGCGACCGCAAACAATAAGAAACTACAGGCGAAAAATCAAAGACTCCGTGGCGGTGGCCGTGGCGATGGTAGTGGATCAGATTATTGAGATCGCTTTTAAGGTTGGTTTGGTTGTTTGACCTGACGGTTCCCTCCTCCTCCTCCTCTTCCTCCTCCTCCTCTCTCTGCCTGTTAATTACGGGGAAAGCAAGTTTAGGAAATGTCATTCGCCATGTTTGATCCCTTTCGATAATTGCAGTCGAAGTCCCTTGAACTCCTTCGTATTAATGACTTGTAGCGGACAGCTTGTACCCTTTTTACGCTCACATTACTATTTTACAATGCAGAAAGTTACTTCTTTGGATTTATTTATTTATTTATTAAATCACATATTGTAATAAATATTTTTATAAAATTATTATTTATTAGTTAGAAAAGCATAATTATATAAATGTTTTTTTTATTTTTTTGAATTTTATATATAAATAAATATGTATAGCCTTATACATCAAAAAATGAAAGAACTATAATTTCCCATCAATTACGAGAAATTAGGTGAATTTATGGGTTTTTTTTGTAGTTATTTTTGTAAAAATAAATATCATGTAATCATTTTCTGGAAGTACTTTTATGATATTTTTTTAAATAATTAAACTATATTTATTAAATGATCAGAATAATTTATAAAATCTCAATTATTATCTTTTGGGGAATATATATATATATGTATATATAAGATTTAATTTTATTAAATTATGTCTGAAGCTTGGAAATGATTTAAAAAGGAGATGGTAAATGTGGTGCAAACTGGAATTATGGGAAGTCCTGGGGGGCCGTTTTGAATTTTTGAGAAAGTGGTAAATAATTTAATTACTTCAATGTGATTAATGATGGGGAAGGGCAAAAACGGAATGGAAGAAGAAAATGGTTGCGTCACGCGAGGGAAGAACGGGAATATCTTAACTCGGATTCCGAAGCAATCGGCGGCGACTCGTGCACCGCGTGCCGTGCGCCCGTAATAGATAGATATAACTATAAAGTGAGAATATGGGATCTTATTCATAAAATTTATATTTAAAAAATAATTTAAAAATAATTTAAAAAATATAAAATATATATTTCACGTTATAGAATCCCCGTTTTCTTCAAGATTATGGATTTCTTGATCACAATTTTTTTAAACCATGTGTAAAAAGTAAAAATATATAATGTACGAATATTATATATATATATATATATATAATAACGATTTGATATCTAATAAAATAATTATCGTCAAAATAAATTTGAGATAGTAAAAGAATTAATGTATAATTTTAATGATTAAAGAAAATCTAAAAAATGAATTAATTTTTGAGTAAAATTTTTTTGACTTCTTTAGTAGTGAAAGCAAAGTAATATAAATGTTAAATTATAGTTCGAGTGGTATAAATATACTAAATTTTAACATAGTTACTATTGACTTGTGATTTTTACCAATGAACTCCTAAAATTTACTTACAATAATAAAATTAAATAATCTTTTAGTCTTTTCATTGATCTTTCTCCATTTGCTTGTAACTCTATACACATTGATGAATTCAATATTCATGCCACCAACATCATCACGAAGATTTCGAGTTAGAAGAAGTATATAAGCAAATGTAAAAATATCTGGATTAGAAAATACTAACAATTTAATTGGAAATGAAAAATGATTTCATTTTTTAATTGACTTATTCTTCTTAAACAATGAAGGCTCAAAGATTGCAGCCCTATTTGATCTACTTTTAGTGTTAGAAAAAGAAGAGTATTTATGGAATAGGTTGAAACTAGGTCAGAAAACACCGGTCCAAAATAAAGCAACGCTCATGTGTCACACAAGCGTGCTTTAGGCACAAAGTCTTTATCGGGTCATGGACATACACCACATAAGTACACATCAAATGTGGTTGTTCTATATTAAATGCGCTCATATGTGATTTATGCACAAATCAAGGCGTAAATACTTTGAATCAATTGTGCTCTTACTTAGTTCAGGCACATATCCGACAAGGATATTCTACATCAATTACACACACAAAGAGATCATGTGTGGATGAAGCTTGGGAGCAATGGATAAATTACGCTCCTATATGACATAGGCATGCATTTAGTGCGAGTCTTCAATGATTTTTGAGAATCTTTTAGATCATTTATTTTCTTAATCATGAAATATATAAATATAAGATATTCTTTATGAACACAAATCAATTTAATATAAATTAAAGAATAATTTATATATATAGCCTGAATTCTTATCAAATTGAATCAAAATGTTTGTATGTAAATTAATATAATTTAGAACGGTTTATTTAATTTATATTGTTTTGTTTAATAAAATGTTAAGTTGGTTCAAATCAATCAATTCGACCTATTGATATAAAGGAATATTCAAAACTAATGGCGCCAGTCAAGCTGGCATATGCCCAAATGTGGCCACTAGATCGGGGCCCTAAAAGAATCTTTACAATTGAAGCCAGTCAAAATCCGAAGAACATAAGTCAGTCAATTGGGTTACCCAGTGGTTAAGGTTTTAGGTTCAAAGCATGTCCTAAAAGGTGGTCAATGTTAAGCTAGAGAAGCGGGTTGAAGGGTGCTGATTTGCTTTACCAAGTGGCCAGTTAACTCTCTATAATTAGCCGATATTTCACTCTCTCGTAGATGGCCCCTCGGTTAGGCATGATCCAACACAAATAGCACCGACCATGACGCATGAGCCAAAAAATAAGAGATGGTTGCCGACTTTAGTGGTCGGTAACCACCTCAGCTCCAAAGACATGACTTATAACCCTAGTATGGAAAAATTATTATTAGTATTCAAACGAATATAAATACTGACTCCTTTATTGTAAGGAAGAGATTGAATATTTGATATCTAAGAGGAAGAAATTATTAACATACTCAGCCTTATAGCATTTTAGTTTCCAATAGATCATGTTAACCTTTAAAATTTGGTCCCGTGACACTTATATACAAAAAGGTTTAGAGCCTGCCTTTTGAACAGCTTATCGTCCTCATGAAAAACGTAATATATTCCTCATTATTTGACTCTCTTGTCCTCCCTCTCCCTCTCTCTCCCTCTCTCCCTCCAACTCAATTGTTTGGCTTAGAAAAACTAACTTTAGTAATGATGAGCAATTTAGGAGGTGAGTCTCAATCATTTTGAAACTCTTATTCCAATTTATAATGTGTATGATCTAGGTTAAAAAATTCAAGAGTCTGATTTGAAATCTTTAGAACTTAATCTAAATCCAAGGTACACATTGTTAACTTCGTCCATAGGAATGAGTTAATTAACTTGATCCTCCGAAAAATAAAAACACATCCACAAAGATCTATAAATAAACCACCCAAGTGAATACTAGAAGGCATTGCCAGTCAGGTCAACTTTCTTGGGATATTCCATCTCACAATGCCCTCCAAACAATGACAACCAGCTAAATACTTATCATTAGCAATACTGCATATAAGAGTGATGGCTACATGACTTTAGTATATGTCCTAAATGTTGAAGTCTAGATTTGAGGACTAGACTCATCAGGTTGAGGTCCTTCCTACCTCAAGTTTTGGCCTCAAAAAAGATGTCAAAAAGTAATAAAATCTCTTCTAAAAAGACACATACCAGATCAAAGTCACCAATTATGACGGATCGGACGTATTCAACCGCATACGACCGCTATCAGATTATCGAAACATACATCACCTAATAACATACTGGTGAAAAAAGTGGACTTAATTTTTTTTTCTTTTATCCATTTTACTTTGCGGGCACGGGATCACATAAGGCCAAGCTTCTTAAGTTGGTTACCAATGTTTTGGGTTCTTAACTTGGCCAGCCAGAAAACAATGTCAGACAGTCAAACACGAAGATCTCGAAACAAGTTGAGATGCCACTAGGAATCACAAATTACTTACTCCCATAAAGTCATGCCGAAACATAATAATCTTCATCCGTTTTCACAACGAAAGTGTTTTATAAAATCTTTTTCCAAACAATCAAAAGGGAATACAACACTTTTGTTCATTCACTACTATTTAGTTCCGGCCAACTATCCTGCCTAACTAGTCCGTCATACTCTATTCTTTTTCGTCCTCCTTAAGTCTCTCATCATCTGAAAAATAAAATAGGGATAAGTTAGAAACCCAACAAGGTACTCATATGCAGAAAGCATGTGTATATAACTTCAAAATCAAATCGAAAGAATTGAAATATAAGCTCTGGCATACGAGTGAATGAATCATGAATTTAATACATTTCATGAAAATCGTCTTAAGTTCGAAGGTCTTTTTCCTTCATTCTTAGCCATCTTTCTTTTAAAATCATGCCAAAAACTTATCATCTTTAGAGATTGGACGGGAACGGACAATATCGATAAAAGATTGTGTATCACCCCACAATCTAAGACTGTAACTTCCTTTTATACTTCCAGAGGTGGGCAGTAATGCCTATGACACGGCATATGGGGCCGTAGTCCAGAAATACCACCAAAAGTTTCCTCGTGGCCTAGGGACAGTTCTCGAGTGTCACTCCAATATCCTTCATCCAATTGTAATAGCAAGCCTAATGGAGACTCTAATCAGATCATTATCATAAGATGGTCATTTACCAAATCTCAAAAGTCGAATAACAGAGAGTTTCGCTTGCTATCCGAATTATACATGTTTTTCCATGGTCATGTAACTCTCATCTTTAACTTCAAATAGTTAAAGTTCTCATATTTTATTCAATGTCTTAAAATCGAAGATCTTTCAGCAAAATGTCGGAGATCTTATTTATCAAAAGTCGGAGGTCATTTTATAAAAAAGTCAAAGGTCATTTTATCTAAAGCCGGAGGTGATTTTCATCAAAAAGTTGGAGGTCATTTTATCCAGAAAGCCAGAGGTCATTTTATCGTGCAATAGACAAACTTCTTAAAATATGATTATGACCAGACTTCATGTATTTAAGTAAAATAATCAGACATCATAAAATGACCAGATATTTTTATATGAACAAATAATAGGGTTTCTTTTAAACATACAATTAATTAAGGTTCTTCATTAATTCAGATGATCAAGTAAATTATCATGACATGCTTCACGTAGAAAATTAGCAAAGAGAGCACAAAATATATGAACAAATAATAGGGTTCTTTTAAACATACAATTAATTGAGGTTCTTCATTAGTTCAGATGATCAAGCAAATTATCATGACATGCTTCACATAGAAAATTAGCAAAGGGAGCACAAAATAATATTCCTTATCAGGCTTTAACATAAATTCGTATGGTATACTTGCGTTAAAATATAAACTTAAAAACGGTTAGTACACTTGCCTTAGCCTTTTTCTTCAAATTTTCTTAGCTATATTTGACTTGAAATCCTTAGTGCTTTCATTTGAAAGTTTGCCGAACCTTCTATCCTAATTTTCGGGCTCATTACTTATAGGCATTGGGGATAGTGGTAGTAAGTAGGACAGGTCAACCACTCGTATTTCTTTGCTTGCTCCCTTTTTCTTTCTAGAAGGTTGGTGGGGTGATTCGGAGCAAGTTACCTATTCAGATTTGGTCAGCCATCCCTTAGTCAAAATCGGTCATCAAGTCAGTTGGTCATCCACCCAAGTTGGTCAACACGTACCGTATTGTTCTGGCTTCTTTATTACTTATGATCTGACTTTTATATTTTAACTTCCTCTTCGGAATTCATGGTCTTCAAAAATCGTGTCTCCGGAATCATCATCTCTGGAAGCCTTCTTAAGGTCTCTGAACCATCATCTTCGGAAGCCTTCTTAAGGTCTTCGAAAATCGTCTCCGAAATTTAAGGTCTCCGAAAAATCGTGTCTCTGGAATCATCGTCTTCAGAAGCCTTCTCAAGGTCTCCGAAAAATTGTCTTTGGACGCCTTCTTAAGGTCTCTGAAAATCGGGTCTCCGGATTCATTGTCTCCGGAATTAGGGTCTCCGAAAGCCTTCCCAATCGTCTCCGGAAACCTCTTCAATGGTCTCCGAAAATCGTCTCCAAAATTTATCATAAGGTTTTCGAAAAATTCACTACAAAATTTTCGAAAAATTCACCACAATGTCTCCGGAAGACTCACCACAAGGTCTCTAAAAAGTTCATCCCAAAGTTTCCAAAAAATTCGTTCAAGGTCTCCGAAAAATCATCTTAAGGTCTCCAAAAATCCACCACAATATCTCAAATTCCAACTTCTTCAGAGATTAGGGTCTCCGAAAATCACTACTTCTTCTCGTCTCTGGAGATCAATGTCTCCGAAAAATCACTGTTTCTTCTTGTCTCCGGAGATCAAAGGTCTCCGAAAAATTTGTGCCTATTAAAACTTGGTCAATATCGCGTTGACTAGATAATTTTCCTCACACATCTTAGCCAAACTTTGATATAGAAAAAAATTACGTCTTCATAACTTAATATTTTTTATTATAGAAGATCTTCAAAAATTGGTACATTACACCAATGGTCTAAGATGTGAACTACCAACTTGTCTTCTCACTCTTCAAAGACTGCTTAAACTTTGGAGGGAAGAAATTTTGAATAGAAGGAATCCCTAATACCCTTGGGTTTTCGAATGGCGTTCTCATTGGGAAGATGGATCTTACAGTAGCAACTCGTGTATTTTCCCAATTAAGCAGATATCAACTGCATTTGTTAACCACTTGGAATTGAAAATTTTTTTTTTTTAGAATTGCTTCCATGATCAAAATGAATGAAAGAATCAAAAGAATAGATAAGTATGTCTTTCAGAAGTACGTTTCTAACCGTACGGCCCAAATGGGTTGTACCCCATTTACCTATGAAATTATGAGGCATATTCTCCCATAAAAAATTAAAATATTAATACTGGAATCACAGCATAAAAATTTTGACCCAATAGATCATCTTGACCATGTTCATAGCTTGCTCAACTTCTAAAGCTTAGAAGATGACACCCGATGCCTTTGAATTCATTTGCAGTTAAAGGGAGGTGCTAGTATTTAATTTTGTAGGCCAAAATCAAATTTTATATGGGGATCTTATCAACTTGTTGATTAGTTGCTATCCTACTTCGCCGTTAACAACATGAAAAAAAAAAAATTAGCCCAAACATCTCTTCAGGGTCAAACAGACTCCCAACAAAAGCCACAAGCATTTCCTCGACTGCTTAAACGCATAAGCCTAGAGCATATTGAAGTTCACCGATGAGATGATAGTTTGGAGTTTTTCAAATGATAATTTGGATAAAAATTTGTTTAATGTAATGGAATTGGTACTAAAAAGCCTAAAATAAAATTTCAGAATAAAAATAAAATATATCTGAGAATTTTTTCTTATTTTTATAATACTTAATTATTATTAGATATATAATTATAACACGTAATAATGATTAGTTAAATTCATTGCTTTGGTTTTTAAGTAACATAATAGATTTTGAGTTCACCTTTTACTACTATATGTGAGCTAATATCAAATGGAATGTGTCAATATTCACTATCCAAATACAGTATTTAAATACTACTTAACATTGCTCTCTTGTAATCACTGTAAATGGCATTATGCAATTAAAATTTAGTCTAAAATTATCAATATAAATGGTAAGGAGGTGGAATTTTTTATATTCTAAAATGTAATTTTTTTAAATTTATAATCCAAAAATAGATATTATTTGTTTAACTAATTATTTTATAGTCCTAATTTGCTCTAATGGCTTTTTTAATACATTGCCTACCAATGAGCTCAGGGGCCTAGGCCGTGATTGTGACTGTTTCGTCGCAAATATAATGGTTGCACGATTTTTTAATTTTTTTAAAAATAAAAACAAAAAAATGTACACCGCAAATTGCGATGGTCCGATTTTGGCCCAATGGCTGTGATTCGCGGCACTCAGCCCCTCGGCTCCCAATCTGGTAAAAAGGGAAAAGGAGCAAGAATGACAATAGCGAAAAATCGATGAAACAAAACAAGGGGAGGAAGGCCGAGAGACTCGGCCGATACCCTTTGGACAAGGGTTACTGGTGATTGCATGGAAGGCCAAATCCATTGTCGGGGTCACTCCCTCGTGACACTTATGTCCGCGAACTCCATTGAGAAAAATAGACGCGGACTTTCTTGAGTGGTCCGAGAAGCCTGTCATGCGGACGATGACTCATTGGAGGCGTCATGTCCGAGAGGTTGCTGAGGATATGGACGAGGTATCCAGGAATCTAAGTGCTGACTTTTTCTCTCCCGTAGGCCTGCTGTAGCCGCATTTTACAGGTGGGCAGTTGATCCACTCTGATTAGATGTTGAAGCGGCTGCAACTTCCTAGTGTGTCAGGGCTTCCATTCTGGCACGCCGGGCGTGCGCCTGCCAAGGCAAGCCTAGGAGGCGCGGTCCTGCCACCCTACTGCCAGTAGGGTGGCTGGCTAACCACTAGGCCCTTTGTGTATATAAAGGCTTGTGCCATTGCTTGTCTTGTGTGCTGGTGCAACGGGAAGAAATCACTTGGGCAAGAACTTTGAGAGAGCTGTGGGCATGCCTTGTTGTAAAGATAGAGTGAGAGACACTTTTAGAGAGAGATTTTATGATATACATTTAGTGATTATTTTCTTTTGTTTGGGCTTGGTGTAGCAATATTCTTGTAAACAATCATTCTTTATAGTGTATTCTTTGGTGATTTTTTCCTCAATTAAGAAGGGTCTTTCCACGTTAAACCTTATATGTATTTCTCTCATTTTTCTATCTCTACTTTTGGCCGTCCGACC
>JAOVVI020001588.1:8086-23810 GCA_028571085.2 Nepenthes alata
CGCTTAAAGGCACTGGGTATCCCTTTCCTCGTGGATGCGTTTGGAGGAAAACCGTGAAAGCTTACAAGCCCAAAGTTGACAGTATCCACGTTGGTTCCTGATGGTATCGAAGACAGGGGCGTGCCATGTAGGGCATTGTCCAACATTTGCTTTGGAAAGGGGTAACGATTCGGTTAAAGGCGCTACGTATCCCTTTCCCTGCGGGATGAGTTTTGAGGAAAACCGTGAGGGCTTCCAAGCCCAAAGTGAACTGTATCAACAATGGTCTCTGATGGAATCAGAGATAGCGCCATACCATGTAGGGCAATGTCCAAATCGGCTTTAGAAAGAGGGAACGATTTGTTCAAAGGAGTTGGGTATCCCTTTTCTCATGGACACGTTTAGAGTAAAATCGTGAGGGCTTCCATGCCCAAAGCGGATAGTATCCACGATGGTTCCTGATGGTATCAGATACAGGCCGTGCCATGTAGGGCAATGTCTAACATCAGCTTTAAAAAGTGGGAACGATTCCCTTAAACGCGCTGGGTATCCCTTTCCTTGGTGGATGCATTTTGAGGAAAATCATAAGGTCTTCCATGCCCAAAGCGGACAATATCCACAATGATCCTTGATGGTATCAGAGATAGGTCCGTGCCATGTAGCGTAATAGCCCACATCGGCTTTGGAAAAGGGCACGATTTGCTTAAAGGCACTAGGTATCCCTTTCCCGGGTGGATGCATTTTGTGGAAAACCTTGAGGGCTTCATGGCCCAAAGTGAACAGTGTCAAAAATAGTCTCAGATTGTATCACAGATAGGGCCGTGCCATGTAAGGAAATGTCCCACATCGGCTTTGAAAAGGGTGAATGATTCGCTTAAAGGTGCTGGCTATCCCTTTCCCTAGTGAACGCATTTTGAGAAAACCCGTGAGAGCTTTTAGGCCCAAAGCGGACAGCATCCACGAAGGTCCCTGATGCTATCAGAGACAGGGCCGTGCCATGTAGGGCAATGTCTCACATCGGCTTTGGAAAGGGGGAACGATTCACTTAAAAGCGTTAGATATCCCATTCCTTGGTGGACGCTTTTTGAGGAAACCATGAGGGATTCTAGGCCCAAATAGACAGTATCTACAATTGTCCCTAATGGTATTAGAAATAGGGTCGTGCCATGTAGGGTAATGTCCCACGTCGGCTTTAAAAAGGGGGAATGATTCACTTAAAGGCGCTTGGTATTCGTTTCCTTGGTGGATGCATTTTTAGAAAAATCGTGAGGGCTACTTGGCCCAAAACGGACAGTATCTAAAATGGTCCCTGATGGTATCAGAGACAGGGTCATGCCAAGTAGGGCAACATCCCATATCAGATTTGGAAAGGGGAACGATTCTCTTAAAGGCGCTAGGTATTCCTTTCCTTGGTGGACGCATTTTGAGAAAAAATGTGAGGGCTTCTAGGCCAAAAGTGGACTGTATCCACAATGGTCTTTGATGGTATCAGAGACAGGGCTGTGCCATAAAGGGCAATGTCCAATATCTGCTTTGGAAAGGGGTAATGATTCGCTTATAGGTGCTACGTATCCCTTTCCCTGGTGGACGAGTTTTGAGGAAAACTGTGAGGGCTTCAAAGCTCAAAGCGGACTATATCAACAATGGTCTCTGATGGAATCAAAGATAGGGCCGTACCATGTAAGGCAATGTCCCACATCGGCTTTGAAAAGGGGGAACAATTTGTTTAAAGGAGTTGGATATCCCTTTCCACATGGACGCGTTTAGAGTAAAATCGTGAGGTCATCCAGGCCGAAAGCGGATAGTATCCATGATGGTTCCTGATGGTATCAGAGACAGGGCCGTGCCATGTAGGGTAATGTCTCACATCGGTTTTAAAATGGGGGAACGATTTTCTTAAAGGCGCTGGGTATCCCTTTCCGTAGTGGATGGGTTTTGAGGAAAATCATGAGGGATTCCAAGCCCAAAGCAGACAGTATCCATGATGGTCCCTAATGGTGTCAAGGACAGGGCCATGCCATGTAGGGCAATGTCCCTCATCGGCTTTGGAAAGGGGGAACGCTTCACTTAAAGGCGCTGGGTATCCCTTTCCTTGGTAGACTTATTTTGAGGAAAATCGTGAGGGCTTCTTGGCCCAAAGCGGACAGTATCCACAATGGTCCCTGATGGTATCAGAGACAGGCCCATGTCATGTAGGGCAATGGCACACATCGACTTTGGAAAGGGAGAACGATTTGCTTAAAGTTGCTGGTACCTATTTCCATGGTGGACGCAACTTAAGGAACACCGTGAGCGCCTAATGGCCCAAAGTGAACAATTTGCTTAAAGGTACTGGGTATCCCTTTCCCTGGTGGATGCATTTTGAGAAAAACCATGAGGGCTTCTAGGCCCAAGCGGACAGTATCCACGATGGTCTCTGATGGTATCACAAATAGGGACATGTCATGTAGGGCAATGTCACACATCGGCTTAGGAAAGGGGGAACGATTCGCTTAAAGGTGCTGGTATCGCTTTCCATGGTGGACGCATCTTGAGGAAAACCGTGATGGCCTAATGGCCGAAAGCGAACAATTTTCTTAAAGGTACTGGGTATCCCTTTCCCTGGTGGATGCATTTTTAAGAAAACAGTGAGGGCATCAAGTCCTACATCGGCTTTCGGAAGGGGGAATGATTCGTTTGAAGGCACTCGGTATCTCTTTCCTGGTGGACGCGTTTGGAGGAAAACCGTGAGAGCTTCGAAGACCAAAGCGGACAATATCCATGATGTTTCCTAATGGTATCGGTGATAGGTTCGTGTCGTGTAGGGAAATGTCCCACATCGGCTTTATAAAGGGGGAACGATTCTCTTAAAGGTGCTGCGTATCCCTTTCCCTAGTGGACGCATTTTGAGGAAAACCGTGAGGGCTTCTAGGCCTAGAGCGGACAGTATCCACGATGGTCCCTGATGATATCAGAGACGGTGCCGTGCCAAGCAGGGCAATGTCCCACATCAACTTTAAAAAGAGGAACGATTTGCTTAAAGGCGCTGGATATCCCTTTCCTTGGTGGACGCATTTTGAGGAAAAACCATAAAGTCTTTCGGGCCCAAATCGGACAGTATCTGCAACGGTCCTTGATGGTATCAGAGACAGGGCCATGCCATGTAGTGCAATGCCCCACATCGGCTTTGGAAATGGGGAACAATTTGCTTGAACGCACTGGGTATCCCTTTGCATGGTGGACGAATTCTAAGGAAAACTGTGAGGGCTTCTAGGCCCAAAGCAAAAAGTATCCACGATAGTCACTGACGGTATCAGAGACAGGCATGTGCCATGTAGGGCAATGTCCCTCCTCGGCTCTGGAAAGGGGGAACGATTCGCTTAAAGGCGCTGAATATCCCTTTCCTCATGGACGCATTTGGAGAAAAATCGTGAGCGCTTTCATGCCAAAAGCTGACAGTATCCACGATGGTCCCTTATGGTTTCAGAGATAGGGCCATGTCATGTAGGGCAATGTCCCACATCGGCTTTTGAAAGTGGAATAATTCGCTTAAAGGCCCCGGGAATCCCTTTCCTCGTGGATGCGTTTGGAGGAAAACCTTCGGATCTTCCAGGCCCAAAGCGTACACTAACCACGATGGTCCCTGAGGGTATCAGAGACAGGGCAGTGTCATGTAGGGCAATGTCACACATCGGCTTTGGAAATGGGGAACGATTCGCTTAAAGGCGCTGGTATCCCTTTCCATGGTGGACACGTCTTGAGGAAACCCGTGAGGGCCTACTGGCCCAAAGCGGACAATATCCACGATGGTCCCTGAGGGTATCAGAGACAGGGCCATGCCATGTAGGTCAATGTCCCACATCGGCTTTGGAAAGGGGAACGGTTCTCTTAAATGGGCCGGGTATCCCTTACCCTGGTGGAAGCATTTTGAGAAAAATCGTTAGGGCTTGTAGGCCCAAAGCGGCTACTATGCACAATGCTCCGTGATGGTATTAGAGACAAGGTCGTGCCATGTAGGGCAATGTCCCACATCGGCTTTGGAAAGAGGAACAATTCATTTAAAGGAGCTGGGCATCCCTTTCCCTGGTGGACGCATTTGAGAAAAACCGTGAGGGCTTCTAGGCCCAACGCAGACAGTATCAACGATGGTCCCTGATGGTATCAGAGACAGGCCATGCCATGTAGGTCAATGTCTCACATCGGCTTTGGAAAGGGGAAAGGTTCTCTTAAATGCGCCAGGTATCCCTTTCCCTTGTGGATGCATTTTGAGAAAAATCACTAAGGCTTCCAGACCCAAAGCGGCTAGAATGCACAATGCTCCCTTACTGTATCAGAGACAGGGTCGTGCTATGTAGGGCAGTGTCCCACATCGTCTTTGGAGAGAGGAACAATTCGTTTAAAGGAGCTGGGTATCTCTTTCCCTGGGGGATGCATTTTGATGAAAACCATGAGGGCTTCCAGACCCAAAGCTGACAATATCAACAATGGTCTCTGATGGAATCAGAGACAAGGGAGTGCCATGTAGGGCAATGTCCCGCAACGACTTTGCAAAGGTGGAACGATTCGCTTAAAGGTACTAGATATCCCTTTCCTCGTGGATGCGTTTGGAGGAAAATAGTGAGGGCTTCCAGGCCCAAAGAGAAAAGTATCCACGATAGTTGCTGATGGAATCAAAGATAGGGTCGTGCCATGTAGGGCAATGTCCCACATCGGCATTGGAAAGGGGGAACGATTCACTTAAAGGTGCTGGTTATCCCTTTCCTAGGTAGATGCATTTTGAGGAAAACCGTAAGGGCTTCCATGCCCAAAGCGGAAAGTATCCACAATGGTCCCTGATAGTATCAGATATAGGGCTGTGGCATGTATGGAAATGCCCCACATCGACTTTGGAAAGGGGGAACGATTCTCTTAAAGGTGTTGCGTATCCCTTTCCTCGGTGGACGCATTTGGAGAAAAATCGTGAGGGCTTCCAGGCCCAAAGCAGACAGTATCCACAATGATCTCTAATGGTATGAAAGACAGGGCGTGCCATGTAGGGAAATGTCCCACATCAGCTTTTGAAAGGGGAACAATTCGTTTGAAGGCACTGGGTTTTTGTTTTCGTTGTGGATGCATTTTGAGGAAAACTGTGAGGTCTTCACGGCACAAAGTGAACATTATCCACAATGGTCTCTGATGGAATTAGAAATAGGGGCATGCCATGTATGGCAATATCCCACATCAGCTTTGCAAAGGTGGAACGATTTGCTTAAATGCGCTAGGTATCCCTTTTCTTGGTGGATGTGTTTTGAGAAAAACCGTGAGGGCCTCTAGGCTCAAAGTGGACAGTATCCACAATAGTCTCTGATGGAATCAAAGACAGGGCCGTTCCATGTAGGGAAATGTCCCACTTTGGCCTTGGAAAGGACTACAATTCGTTTAAAGGCGCTGGGTATCTCTTTACCTGGTGGACGCATTTTGAGGAAAATCGTGCGAGCTTCCAGGCTCAAAGCGGACAGTATCTACAATAGTCTCTAATGGAATCAGAAACAGGGGCATGCCATGTATGGCAATGTCCCACATCGGCTTTGAAAAGGGGGAGCGATTCTCTTAAAGGCGCTGGGTATCCCTTTCCTCATAGACCCGTTTATAGGAAAATCATGAGGACTTCCAGGCCTAAAACGAATAGTATCCACGATGGCTCCTGATGGTATCAGAGACAGGGCTGTGCCATGTAGGGCAATGTCCCACATCGGCTTTAAAATGGGGAATGATTCGCTACAAGGCATAGGGAATCCCTTTCCCTGGTGGACGCGTTTTGAGAAACATCGTGAGGGCTACCAGGCCCAAAGGGAACAGTTTCAACGATGGTCCCCGATTGTATTAGGGATGGGGTCGTGCCATGTTAGGCAATGTACCACATCGGCTTTAAAACGGGGGAACGATTCTCTTAATGGTGCAGGGTATCCCTTTCCCTAGTGGACGCGTATTGAGAAAAACCATGAGGGCTTCCAGGCCCAAAGCGGATAGTATCCACAATGGTCCCTGATGGTATCAGAGATAGGGTTATGACATGTAGTGCAATGTCCCACATCGGCTTTGGAAAGGGGAACGATTTGCTTAAAGGCGCTGGGAATCCCTTTCCTTGGTGGACGCATTTTGAGGAAAATCGTAAGGGCCTCTAGGACCAAAGCGGACAGTATCCACGATGGTACCTGATGGTTTCAAGGACGTGGCCGTGCCATGTAGGGCAATGTCCCACATCAGCTTTGCAATGGGGGAACGATTCGCTTAAAGGCGATGGGTATCCCTTTCCTTGGTGGACGCATTTTGAGGAAATTCGTAAGGGCTTTGAGGCCCAAAGGGGACAGTATCCACAATGGTCCCTCATGGTATCAGAGACAGGGCTGTGCCATGTAGGGTAATATCCCACTTCGGTTTTGGAAAGCAGGATTGATTTGTTTAAAGGCGCTGGGTATCCCTTTCCTTGGTGGACGCATTTTGAGGAAAACCGTGCGGACTTCCTAGCCTAAAGTGGACAGTATCAACAATGGTCCCTAATTGAATCAGAGACACGGTCGTGCTAGATATGGCAATGTCCTACATTGGCTTTAAAAAGGGGAATGATTCACTTAAAGGCACTGGGTATCCCTTTTCCAGGTGGACGCGTTTTGAGGACAACCGTGAGGGCTTCTAAGCGAACAGCGGACAGTATCCACGATGGTCCCTAAAAGTATCGGAGACAGGGTCGTGCCATTTAGGGCAATGTCCCACATCAGCTTTAAAAGGGGGAACGATTTGCTTAAAGGCGCGGGGTATCCGTTTCCCTGGTGGACGTGATTTGGGGAAAACCGTGAGGGCTTCTAGGCCCACAGCGGACAGTATCCACGATGTCCTTAATGGTATCGGAGACACGGTCGTGCCATGTAGGTCAATGTCCCACATCGGCTTTAAAGAGGGGAACGATTCGCTTAAAGGCGCTGGGTATCCCTTTCCTTGGTGGACAAATTTTGAGGAAAACTGTGAGGGATTCTAGGCCCAAAGCATACAGTATCCACGATGGTCACCGATTGTATCAGATACAGGATTATGCCATGTAGGGAATTGTCCCACATCGGCTTTAAAAATGGGGAACGATTCACTTAAAGGCGCTATGTATCCCTTTCCCCGGTGGATGCATTTTGAGGAATACCGTGAGGGCTTCAAGGCCCAAAGTAGATAGTATCCACGATGGTCCCTGATGGTATCGGAGACAGGGTCGTGTCATGTAGGGCAATGTCCCAAATCAGCTTTAAAAAGGGGAACGATTCTCTTAAAGGCGTTGGGTATCCCTTTCCCTGGTTGATGAATTTTGAGGAAAACTGTGAGGACTTCTAGGCTCAAAGCAGACAGTATCCATGATGGTCCCTGATTGTATCAGAGACAGGGTCGTGCCATGTAGGGCAATGTCCCACGTCGGCTTTCGAAAGGGAGAATGATTCCCTTAAACGCGCTGGATATCCCTTTCCTCATGGACGTCTTTAGAGGAAAATTGTGAGGGCTTCCAGGCCCAAACCGGATAGTATCCACAATGGTCCGTGATGGTATCGGAGACAGGGTCGTGACATGTAGGGCAATGTCCCACATCGGCTTTGGAAAAGGTGAATCATTTACTTAAAGGTGCTGGGTATCCCTTTCCTCGTGGACGAGATTGAAGGAAAACTGTGAGACCTTCCAAGCCCAAAGCGGATAGTATCCACGATGGTCCTAGATGGTATCAGATACAGGGTCGTGCCATATTGAGCAATGTCCAATATCGACTTTAAAAAGGGGGAACAATTCGCCTAAAGGAGCTGCGAATCATTTTCCCTGGTGGATACGTTTTATGAAACATCGTGAGGCATACCAAGCCCAAAGCGAACAATTTCAATGATGGTCCTGATTGTATCAAAGACAAGGCCATGCCATGTAGGGCAATGTCCCACATTGGCTCTGGAAAAGGGGAACGATTTGTTTAAAGTCGTTGGATATCCCTTTCCTCGTGGATCCATTTGGAGGAAAACCGTGGGACCTTCTAGGGTCAAAGAAGACAATATCCATGATGGTCACTGATGGTATCAGAGATAGAGCCGTGCCATGTAGGGTAAAGTCCCACATCAACTTTGGAAAGGGGAATAATTCGTTTAAAGGCATTGGGTATCTCTTTCCATGGTGGACGCATTTTGAGGAAAACCGTGAGGCCTTCCAAACCCAAAGCGGATAGTATAAACAATGGTCTCTAATTGAATCAGAGACAGGGGCGTGCAATGTAGAGCAATGTCTCACATCGGCTTTGGAAAGGGGAATGATTCGCTTAAAGGCGTTGGGTATCCCTTTCCACGTGCACGCGTTTGGCAGAAAACCGTGAGGGCTTCCAGGCCCAAAGCGAACAGTATCCACTACGGTTCCTGATGGTATCAGAGACAGGGTCATGCCATGTAGGGCAATGCCCCACATCGGCTTTAAAAAGGGGGAACAATTTGCTTAAAGGCACTGGGTATTCCTTTCCCTGGTGGACGCGTTTTGAGAAAAATCGTGAGAGCTTCCAGGCCCAAAGAGGACAGTATCCATGATGGTCCCTGATGGTAACAGAGATCGGGCCATGCCATGTAGGGCAATGTCCCACATCGGAATTGGAAAGGGGGAACGATTCGCTTGAAGGCGCTGGGTATCCTTTTCCTTGGTCGACGCATTTTGATGAAAATTGTAAGGGCTTTCAAGCCCCAAAGGGGACAGTATCGACAATGGTCCCTGATGGTATCAGAGACAGGGCGGGGCCATGTAGGGCAATGTCTCACATCGGATTTTACAAGGGGGAATGATTCGCTTAAAGGCGCTGGGTATCCCTTTCCTCATGGACGCATTTGGAGGAAAACCGTGAGGGTTTCCAGGCCAAAAGCGGACAGTATTCACAATGGCCTCTGATGGTATCAGAGATAGGGTCGTGCCATATTGCGCAATGTCCCACATTGACTTTAGAAAGGGGGAACAATTTTATTAAAGGCGCTGGGTATCCCTTTCCCTGGTGGACGCATTTTGAGGAAAACCGTGAGGGCTTCCAGGCCCAAAGTGGATTGTATCAACAATGGTCCCCGATGGAGTCAGAGACAGGGCCGTGCCATGTAACGCAATGTCCTACATCGGCTTTTGAAAGGCGAAATGATTCTCTTAATGGTGCTGGGTATCCCTTTCCTCATGGATGCGTTTGGAGGAAAACTATGATGACTTCCACGGCCAAAGTAGACAGTATCCATGATTGTCCCTAATTATCAAAGACAGGGTCGTGCCAATGTAGGGTAATGTCCCACATCAGCTTTGGAAAGGGAAATGATTCGCTTAAAGGCGTTGGGTATGCCTTTCCTCGTGGACGCATTTAGAGGAAAACCGTGAGGGTTTCCCAGGCCAAAGCGGATAATATCCACGATTGTCCATGATGGTACCAGAGACAAGGCTGTGCCATGTAGGGAAATGTCCCACATCGGCTTTGGAAAGGGGGAATAATTTGCTTAAAGGCATTGGGTATCCCTTTCCCTAGTGGATACATTTTAGGGAAAACCATGAGGGCTTCCTGGCACAAAGTGAACAGTATAAACAATAGTGTTTATACTTAAAGACGCTAGGTATCCCTTTCCTCGTGGACGTGTTTGAGGGAAAACCGTGTGGGTTTTCAGGCCCAAAGCGGATAGTATCCACAATGGTCCCTGATGGTATCAGAGATTGGGCCGTGTCATGTAGGGCAATGTCCCACATCGACTTTCAAAAGGGGGAACGATTTGCTTAAAGATGCTGGGTATCCCTGTACTCATGGATGCATTTGGACGTGAGGGTTTCCAGGCCCAAAGTGGACGGTATCCACGGTGGTCCCTGATGGTATCAGAGACAGGGTCGTGCCATGTAGGGTAATATCCCACATCAGCTTTGGAAACGGAGAATGATTCGCTTAAAGGCGCTGCGTATCCCTTTCCCTAGTGGACAGATTTTGAGGAAAACCTTAAGGGCTTCCGGACCGTAAGCAGAAAGTATCCACGATGGTCTCTAATGGTATTAGAGACAGGGCCATGCCATGTTTGGCAATGTCCCATATCGGCTTTGGAAAGCAGAAATGATTCGCTTAAAGGTGCTGGTATCCCTTTCTTTGGTGGACGCATTTTGCAGAAAACAGTGAGGGCTTGTAGGCGCAAAGCGGACAGTATCCACAATGGTCCCTGATGGAATCAGACACACGACCATGCCATGTAGGGCAATGTCCCACATCGGATTTTGCAAGGGGGAACGATTCGCTTAAAGGCGCTGGGTATCCCTTTCCTCATGGTCGCATTTGGAGGAAAACCGTGAGAGCTTCCAAGCTCAACGCGGACTGTATCCACGATGGTCCCTGATTGTATTGGAGACAGGGGCGTGCCATGTAGTGCAATGTCCTACATTGCTTAAAGGCGCTGGGTATCCCTTTCCCTGGTGGACGCATTTTGAGGAAAATCGTGAGGGCTTCCAGGCCCAAAGCTAACTGAATTTATGATGGTCCCTGATGGTATCAAAGACAGGGTCGTGCCATATAGGGCAATGTCCCACATCGACTTTAAAAAGGTGAACGATTCACTTAAAGGCGCTGGGTATCCATTTCCTTGGTGGACACGTTTGGAAGAAAACCGTGAGAGCTTTCAGGCCTGATGCAGACAGTATCAAGAATAGTCCCTAATGGTCTCAGAGATAGGGCCGTGCCATGTTGGGCAAAGTCTGACTTCGTCTTTGGAAAGGTGGAATGATTTTTTAAAGGCGCTGGTATCCTTTCCTTGGTGGACGCAATTTGAGAAAAACCGTGTGGGCCTAATGGCCTAAAGCGGACAGTATCAACGATGGTCCCTGATAGTATCCGAGATAGGGTTATGTCATGTAGGTCAATGTCCCACATCGACTTTGGAAAGGGGAATGATTTGCTTAAATGAGCTGGGTATCCCTTTCACTGATGGACGCATTTTGAGGAAAACAGGGTGGGCTTCCAGGACCTAAGCGGACAGTATGCACAATGGTCCCTAATGGTATCAGAGATTGGGTCGTGCCATATAGGGCAATGTCCCACATCGGCTTTGGAAAGGGGAACAATTCGTTTAAAGGCGCTGGGTATCTCTTTTCCTGGTGGACGAGTTTGAGGAAAACCGTGAGGGCTTCCAGGCCCAAAGAAGATAGTATCCACAATGGTCCCTGATGGAATCAGAGACAGGGCCGTGCCATGTAGGTCAATCTCCTACATCGGCATTGGAATTGGGGAACGATTCACTTAAAGGCGCTGGGTATCCCTTTCCTCGTGGACGCGTTTGGAGGAAAACCGTGACTGCTTCCAAGCCCAAAGAAGACAGTATCCATGATGGTTTTTGATGGTATAAGAGACAGGGTCGTGCCATGTAGGGCAATGTCCAATATCTGCTTTGGAAAGGGGTGACGATTCACTTCAAGGTGCTGGCTATCCCTTTCCCTGCTGGACGCATTTTGAGAAAAACCACGAGGGCTTCTTTGCCCAAAGCGGACAGTATCAACGATGGTCCCTGATGGTATCAGAGATAGGGTCGTGCCATGTAGGGCAACGTCCCACATCGGCTTTGGAAAGGAGAAATGATTCGCTTAAAGGCGCTGGGTATCCCTTTCCTTGGTGGACACGTTTTGAGGAAAACTGTGAGGGCTTCTAGGCCCAAAGTGGATAGGTAACTATAATGGTCCCAAATTGTATCTGAGACAGGGTCGTGCCATATAGGGCAATGTCCAATATCTGCTTTGGAAAGGGGCAACGATTCACTTAAAGGTGCTACATATCCCTTCCTCTGGTGGACGAGTTTTGAGGAAAACCGTGAGGGCTTCCAAGCCCAAAGTAGATTGTATCCACAATGGTCTCTGATGGAATCAGATACAGGGCCGTACCATGTAGGGCAATGTCCCACATCGACTTTGGAAAGGGGAACGATTTGTTCAAAGGAGCTGGGTATCACTTTACTCACGGACGCATTTAGAGTAAAACCATGAGGGCTTCCAGGCCCACAGTAGACAGTATCCACGATGGTTCCTGATGGTATCAGAGACAGAGACGTGCCATGTAAGGCAATGTCTCACATCGGCTTTAAAAAGGGGGAACGATTCACTTAAAGGTGCTGGGTATCCCTTTCCCTGGTGGACGTGTTTTGAGAAAAATCGTGAGGGCTTCGAGGCCCAAAGCGGATAGTATCCACGATTGTCACTAATGGTATCAAAAACAGGGCCATGCCATGTAGGGCAATGTCCCACATCGGCATTGTAAAGAGGGAATGATTTGCTTAAAGGTGCTAGGTATCCCTTTCCTTGACGGACGCATTTTCAGGAAAATTGTAAGGTCTTCCAGGCACAAAGCGGACAGTATCCACAATGGTCCCTGATGGTATCAGAGACAGATCCGTGCCATGTAGCGCAATATCCCACATCGACTTTGGAAAGGGGAACAATTTTCTAAAAGGCACTGGGTATTTCTTTCCTTGGTGGATGCATTTTGAGGAAAACCGTGAGGGCATCCAGTCCCAAAGCGGATAGTATCAATAATAGTCTCTGATGGAATTAGACACACGGCCGTGCCATATAGGGTAATGTCCCACATTGGCTTTCGAAAGGGGGAACGATTCGTTTAAAGGCGCTCGGTATCCCTTTCCTCGTGAACGCATTTGGAGGAAAATCGTGAGAGCTTCGAAGCTAAAAGCGGACAGTATCCACGATAGTCCCTGATGATATCGGAGATAGGGTCGTGCCATGTAGGATAGTGTCCCACGTCGGCTTCATAAAAGGGGAACGATTCAATTAAAGGTGTTGGGTATCCCTTTCCCTGATGGTTCCTGGTATGCATTTGCGGTTACAGGGAATTGTCTGTGTTGATGCGCTCAGGCATTTCAATTTCTTACACAGATATGCCAAAAGGGTTCTTGGACACTGCTCAAATATTCTCGATGACGTTATCTCTTTTAGGGGTCCTCGTACACCTGTGGTAAATGGACCTCTTGGATCTTGGTCGTAATTTGGACCGTATCTTATATTAGGACCTAACATAGCCCCCCATGCCAAAGGGTTCGAGGTCCTCGACCGTTTGGCATGAAGTCGCCGCTCCTCTTGGGGGTTGGTCTTTTCCTGTAGTAATCTGTTTGCATGCGATGTTGTGGCTTTAGAAAGGATGTTTTTGAGGAGGCAAGAGTTTGACTACCCGTGCTCATCCTTAGGTCTTCTGTGGCGCTAGTCCGAGTCTATATATGTCCTTGGAGTAAAGATTACGGCAGGCTTGATGGATAATTATCCTCGAACTTCCTTTGAGTTTGGGACCTTTCCAGCGCCGCCGTTTTGACTTCTGTGAGACATTAAATGCTGAGTTTATGCGCTGACAGGCGCGTTGGGAAGGTAAGGCCACGATTTATTTGGGACGAATGGTCGAGTGACGCGTGGCGAGGGTAATGAGTGTGCCCTTTTGAGTTTCAAAACTATTTAAAGGCCTATTCATCCCCAACTTGCCATTTCTGCGCCTGCTTTCCTTTTTCTTCTCCAAGTATTGTGGCGTCTTTTATACTATTGCTGGAGCTTTTGTTCTCTGTGTTTATTCTCCCTTCGTTTGCTCATGGCGGCCGGAGTTAGGGAAATCGCTTCCACCATAACGCTTGCTAAGCTTGAGGAGATTCGGGAGCAATACCAGATTCCTGACTCTATGGTTATTGTAATCCCGGTCTCTTATGACAGGGCGTTGTACCCTCACAATGGTTTTATTACCATATACAAAGTCCACCTTAAAGCTGGGCTTCAGTTTCCTGTGACGGAGGAACTATATGACATCATGAGGGGGCTCAGAGTTCCCTTTTCTAGGCTTCAACCGAATGCCATCTGGTATTTGGTTTCTCTGTGCATTTTCCTTCATTGCCATAAGAAGCTTCTAGACGTTCTTACGGTCAAGGTCATGTTTCACTTTACACAAAACTTTGACTGCATTATAATGACTCCTCGCCCGGACTTTTCTTTGATATGTGGGGGAAACCCGGATTCCACAAAACGGTGGAAGGATAAATTCTTTTTCCTGGGCGTCCAGGAGAACTGGGCCATCCCCATTGTTTGGAGGAAAGTGGCCAGTCCGTGCTGCCCGGATCCTTCAAGGGAAGAAAGGGAGACCGTGAAGGAGTTCATGGATCTGGTGCTGGCCAACCTTGGGGGCTTTCACCTGAATAAGCGCAACGTCTGGCTCTCACCCGAGAGCTTTGAGGAGGCCAAGTGGGGGCCATGGGCCAATGCTTCCGCCGTAAGTCCTTCTAAGAAGTCCAAGAGGAAATGATCGAAGAGGAAGGCAGAGACTCTGAGGATTGAGGGTTCTTCCGGCTGTGCAGAGACAAGCCACCTGGCAGGGAGCTCAAAACGTCAGGCAGCCAATGTTGAGTCCCCTTCCTCTTATGATGATGACGATTTTGACGTCGAGGTTACTAATGATGATGGTCCGATCGCTCCCCTCTTTAAGAGGTGGAGGACCGGTGTCTTACCCGGTCCTCTAGAGCTGAAGGTTCTGTCCTCCCGCTATTGGCTGATCCTGTCGGAGGACCTTTGGCTACGATCATAGAGATCATGGAGCTCTCGAGCGTCCAGTCTCCAATGATGATCTTACTCTTGGGGTCCCCATTGATTTGCATCTTGATGTCTCGGACAGGATTGATCACCATTCTGAGGACATAGGAGGAAGGGACCACACCGAGGATGCTGAGAGGGGAATGATTGCCGAGACCGCCCGAGAGCTGTCAACGAGTGAGGAGGTTGTTATTGTTGGCCTGGTACTTTCTGACCCTTCTGGCCCTTCTACTGAAGTCCAGACTGTAAGCCCTTCAGGGCGAGAAGTGGACATCTTGGGGGAGTCTTATGCCAAGGAGGCCAAAGTTGGGGCAGGCTTAGTGCATTTTTTAGCTGGGGAGCCTGTTTTTGAGGAAGTGCCTACGGTTCCTGGGAGTGGACCACAGGAGTCTGAGACCCATAGAGGACGCAACCCCATGCACGATCCCTTCGTTTCCAAGGTAACCCACCACTTTCTCCTTCTTGCCTTTTGAAGGACCTGGAGTGTCATTGATAGATTTGTTTGTCCTTTGTAGCTTCAGGACATGGCCGAGAACTTGAGTCAGTTCGTAGAAGAAGCCATCCGGTCCCGCTCGGAGATGGAGTCGCTGAGGGATGCCAGGGAGGCTGCTCGATGGGCTGAAGCGAAACTGGCTGAGGTAGAGGGGAAAGTGGCTTTTCTGGAAGATACCATCAAACTCCTTCGGCTTTAGCTGGGGCTTCTCCGGGACAAGGTCGTCTGTCAAGACTAGAGGTTGAGGACGTCCATACAGCCCTCGGAGATTGCATCGCTCTTAGACAGCAGATACTGGAGGGCATTTGTATGTGCAGCCGAGTGTTGTGTTTGGTGAATCTGCTATTTTTGGGGGCTGTCCTCGATCCCAGGAATGCCAGTTCCTTATGCAGAGAAGACTTATATGGCATTGCTGGGAGGCCTTTTCTCGAGTTTTCTCGGGAAGTACCCAAAGGTGAAGCTTCTACGCCTGAGGGGGCAGATCTGACGGATAAGACCGGGACTTCTGAAGTCCAAGAGGTCCTTGGACAAGGGAGCCAGGAGGAGCTTCCATTACTTGATGTCTTTTGTCCCCTCCCTTTTCTCTTTTTAGAACACTTGTACAGATTCCTATTTATGTTAATAAAACTTACATTTTCAGAGTTGAAACCTGGGACTCTTGGCCTGTACGAGTGCTTG
>JAOVVI020001589.1:0-23808 GCA_028571085.2 Nepenthes alata
TGCCTTTAAATTATGTTTAATATTCTTATATGTCTTTAAGTTTTATATGTATACTTCTATATATTTTAAATTTTCATGTAATTATAGATACATGTTTTATACTTAAAAAATTGATAAAATTAACTGAACTATATTAATTTACTACATTTTCTACATAACAATTTTTGTATGTTTATAAATCATATAATATAGTTCCTATATATTTTCAAATTACACATTAAAATTTAGTAATTTATTAATATTTATTAAGTTAAATTATAATTTTATCCTTATGACTAAAATATTTAATTATTTATTTTATTGACTTTGATACCTAAACGAATACTGAGATGCGAACTTTTATCAAATATCGTCAAACAACTCAAATAATTTTTAATAATCAAATCACAGGACTCAAAATACACATCCGAAAGTGGCCAAAAATTGACAACTAAATAACCTCAATTTACATGTAAGAAAAATATCTTAATTAATATCAGAGTATCAAACTATAAACTGTATTTGAAATTATTGTTTGACTATTACAATTTTATCCTAATCATTATCAGCCTGAGAAAACATAGATCAAAATACTAAAATTACTAAAAACTAAAAATATTAATATCCAAAAATATTGATTTACAATAAAATATTAAAACGAATTCATCGTCCTAAACTAACATCTGAATAGCCTGCTCCTGATCTAATACTCCTAGAGGTAAATTGGGTCCGCTAATCTGGAGGGTTATTAAAGTAAAAGTAATGATGAGTTTAACGTTTAACAATGCGTATATATTTTTATACGTGGACTCATACCAATAAAACATATTGGAATTATATTCTAACCAAAAATTTAAAATATCAATAATATCATTTTTTGATAAATCATACAAAATGCGATACTAACAGTCAATTGTGCCAAAACATACCAGATATTCATAATGAAATATGTCAAATTATATAAATGTACAAAATATTCTAAAGCCATGCTAACATATAAATGATTAAGGATTGATCAAATATGAATATTTCTTAATTTTTCTTATATAGGAGAAAATACTTTCTTCACCAAAAGTTATATAAGTTTTCTTTCATCTTTCATATAAATTTGTGTCATGCAATAAAAATTATAAACATACTTCAATGGTACAAATGCAGCAATCTTTCAGCCTATAGGATTTAATCCAATGAGCCCATAATATAGGCTTTCTGTCTGATAATGAGCCTCCAGAGTTGTCTAGAGAGAATAGCCCTGTTCCAATTAAGTAAATCTCTAATGACAAGGCCCCCTTCCTTATTTTTAGGGTGCAAACATCTTTCCATGCCACCTTTGCACACGTTTTACCTTCAACATTTTCACACAAAAGGTATCTTCTTAATAAATTTTCCATCTCTTTAAGGATGCCATTAGGAATGGTGAAAAGGAAGACCGCTAAACAAAAAGAGAGGTGACAATGGAGGTTATCAGCTGGACACTTCCACTGAACAGGAGCCGTTGTTTCCCTAAGGAGAAGCACGTTTGAAGATTTCATCAATAAATATCTAACAATTGGCAAGGGTCAATTGTTGAGCGTTATCCAAATAAATATGGACACTATCCCGGCACTAAAGTGTCAGTGTCTATCACGAATAGGACATCGATATATTGTCCAAATTTTGTTATATATATTTTTTTTCAATTCTACCATGTCTCAACACTTTCTGACATATTTTGAACACACTAAAGACATATCCAGACACATTTTAGACACGCTTGGGACACGTTTTTTGTTCACAATTTTTGCTTATATTTTATATATTTTGGCAATTACAAAATATAAAATAGTAAAATTAAAATGTAGATTTTGATTGATATATAAAAATGTGCTAGATTAAATTTTACCTTAATTTATTAAGTAATATCTTTACTATTATTACACTATAATAGTTTGTTAATGATATTATAGTATAACTCATTGTATTGATTAAATTGCGTACTTTTCTAGGAATTTTTGGGAAAAAGAAATAAAAATACTCATATTTATTACTCATTTAATATAAAATAGTATTATTTATCAACTAAAAAAATAATAAACAATAATTTTAGTTAATTTGCCCCAACTTGGCATGTCCTTGATTCCAAAAAAATAGTGCTCTAGTGTCTTGTCGCATCCATGCTTATGTCAATGTCCATTCTTTATAAAACTCATAAGTAGAATGCCCAAGTATCTAACTAGCAATTTGCCCCTAGTAAAACCAGTAAATTTGCAAGATGCACTGTGATTTGGATCATTCCTATAACTGTCAATGTCCGTGCTTCATAAGACCATCATTTGGCAATCATATTCGGATAGCAAATTTTGCGTATGAAATCATATTTAGATATTTGGCACTAGGACTTTCAACATTTGAATCATTTGATAGGTTACATTTTCGCACATTTTTTTTTGTTTTTTATTTCTTCGTTCTGATTCATGGACCTGCATTTGTTATTATATATATGCATATACTTGCTCAACTTTGACTAAGGATTTTATACAGCTCTAACCCTTTTAAATTGGAAGGCTATGGATTACTTGTAGGAGTTTAGACAAGGATAATTAGAAGACTTTGCTTATATTTCTTTGAATTAGAAATTGTATTTGGATTTTGTTTATTCGAGAAATGGCGCAGGTGTGTGTGTGTGTATATATATTTTTCATAGAAGTTTGTATTATTTGAAGGATTTGTCTTGGATTGTTTTTTATGGGTCCGGTAACCCATGGGCCGACCCAAAAATATGCCTGGTGAATAAGAGTACCGTGGAAAACACAGTCCAGGAAAAGTTCTGTGCGGCCCAAGGCCCAGAAAGCGCCCACCATTGGGCCCAGACGGTACAACCCAAATCCGCCCAGCAAAACACAAGCCTTTGGAGTTGCTCATTGGACAAGCCCACTAACGCAGCTTACAACTCCAACTCAACAGACAATCCCGTGTAGTCACGCCCCTAATCGTCTTACTCAGTATAGCCTGTTGAAGGACCACGACCCTTGATGCCCTCAGCAAGCAAGACCGTAAAGCCACACTATCGGCCACTCACCGCAATGCCAGCATCGCTCTAGTAACCAAGATCCAACTTTCCCTATAAATAACTACCTTCCTCCGCAAGAAAGGAGGGCTAGGAGAGGTCGAAAATTAAAAAAGAAAGGGAGAGACAACCACATAATGAGACTCTCGATCTCAGAGCCCTTCTCTGAAGGAGGCATTCCTTCCTCTAAGCCAACCTCTCGCCAGAGTGCACCTTCAAAGCCTCCCCGACTAAGCGCACTAATCGAAGCTCAGTCCTCCATCTCAAAACAGCTCCCCAAATAAGCGCACTCATTGAAAATCAATCATCCATCTCTAAGCTGCTGACCAGCCAAGCGGACTCATCAAAACTCGGTCCTCCATCTGTAAAGCCACCTCCTGACCGAACATACTCATCGGAGCTCAATCCTCCATCTCAAAGCCGCTTCCAACCAAGTGCACTTATTGGAGCTCAACCCTCCACCACAAAGCCGCTCCCTAGCTGAGCACACTCGTTAGAGTTCAATTTTCCATCTCAAAGCCGCTCCTAACTAAGCGCATTCGCCAAAACCTAACCCTCCGCTAACACTCAATCCCCCGAAACATACATTTACACATTAGTCATCCCGCCAGAACCTAACCCTCTGCTAACACTCAATACCCCGAAATATGCATTTACACATTAATCATTCATCCTCCTATCTTTCTATCAACCTGAGAAAGATTTCTAACTTGAGCGTCGGAAGAAATATTGGGGAACGAGTCCCGCCATCTTCTGACCTCTTGTTCATTAGTTGTGATGCGTAGAATACAGGTTTGGAGTAACGAAGACCAGACCCACTTCATCTCAACCTACCAAGAAGGCCACATGACTCCCTAATTTGTTCCATAATCCAGATCTTGGGACGCATCAGTTTTATATCAAGATTTCGTTATTGTTAGATTCATATAGATTTGATATTGTGATTGTATAGTTGGACTGTCATTTTCCTTGTGAGATTAGGATAAGCAGGTTATTGCCAATGCGTTGGGGATCAAATAGAGGGTCTAGATCAATCATGTGTCAGTTGTTATGCATTATGATTATTATTAATGGTTTGATTTTGTCAAGTCCAACGTAGTTTTTTAGGTATTTGTAATTGGATTGTTTCTTTTATGAATGAAGAAAATTTTATTCTAATTTAATTATTATGATTATTACCTACTTTTAGGCGAGGTTCGTGATAGGAAATGGTATTAGAGAGAGTCATGAGGAAAGCATCTTGTCTAATTTTGAGGAACTAAACATTTGAAAATTTCTACATGATATGTATCGAAATGTCACGAAGCAGAGAATCGGGGCACAGAGAATTGGGTATTAGCCGAGAGGACGACTATTTGGCAATGATAGGCCAAATGAGTGACATTATGGATAGGATAATCCAACTTCAATAAGAGGACTTAACCGAAAGAAGAAGAATGACTATTGACCAAAGGCATGACATGATGCCCTTTGACTGCTTCACTAGGAGCATGTCTCAGAGTTTTTAGGGGCATTTGGCTCTATCAAAGCGGAAAATTGGACCCATCGAATGGAAAAGATGTTTGAGGTCATAAATTACCTCAATAAGAACAAAGTCAAGTTTGCAACTTACAAGCTCGAGAGAGAAACAAATAGATGATGGGCCACTCAAAGGCGAGATTTTGGTATGGAAAAAGAAGAAATTCCATGGAACATCTTCTTAGAGGCTTTTATGGAAAAATTCTTCCCCTCAATTATTGAGGAGATAAAGAAAAATGAGTTTAATTGTTTAAGACAAGGCAGTCAAACAGTGGCTGAGTATGACACCAAATTCATCGAGTTGTCTCATTTTTCCATGCATGCGGTGGCGGATGAGGCTAGGAGGGCTCGGAAATTTTTACATTGGTTAAAAGATTTAATCCGAAAGCAGTTGGTGCCCCTTCAATTGTCGTCCTACAATGAAGTGCTCGACTAAGCTCTACTCATCAAGCAGGAACAAGAAATAAAGCTCTTCAAAAAGAGGGCAGAGAGAAAAGGTCAAAGTTCAAAGACCAACGGATCTCAATCAACACAAGTCCAAGGCGTAGGAGAAAGTGAAGGGGATCAGAGCTAAGCCTTTGCCAACTAAGCCCTAGTATTCCAAACCATCATGTGAGCATTGTGACCAAGCATCATGCTAGTAGACAATGCCATCGTCAAAGCGGAACTTCTTTTAACTGTGGCTACGTTGACCACATGGTGAAAGATTGTCCATTCAGTCTTAGGCTTCCAGAGAAGAACCTCTCTATTCTAGTAAGGACGTTCACAGCAACAGTGAAGGATGCAAGAGCGGATTCATCCATGGTTGACAATAATATGCAAAAATTTAATTATATGGCTTGTGTGTTAATTGATCCCGGGAATACACATTTGTTCATAGCCCCTAAATTTGTTTATAATTTCTGAGCACTGTCTCAATTTTTTTATTTTGCTTTGGTGGTATCTACTGCGAAGGGTAAGTCTTCCACAACTAATATCATGTCTCCCTAGTGCTCGGTATGGATCAATAGAATTGAATTGTTAGCGAATCTAATTTTGATTGATATGCCCGATTAGATGTTCTTTTGCGAAATGGATTGGTTGGCGTGTTATAACACTAGTGTTGATTGTTTTAACAAGTTTATTGTGTTTTGTAATCCAAGGTATGAGTCTTTTGAGTTCCAAGAGAATATAAAGGAGTCGTTCAGAGTGATTTCCACTATGCATGCGAGTCATTTAATTAGATATGGATACTAAGCTTATTTAGTCTATGTTGCCACATTCAGAAGTCATAATGTATCAAATGAAGAAATTTCGGTAGTGCGTGAATTCAAAAGATGTTTTCCCAGAGGAGTTGCATGACATGCCTCCCAATCAAGAAATTACATTTTCTATTGATGTAGTGGCGGGATCTACACCAATCTCAAGAGCTCCTTATAGAATAGCCTCATCTAAAAACATTTGGAACCACCCTGCAAATATTGAGAGAGAGGTGGTTATTCGCCAAATTAAAAAAGTGCAAGTTTTAGTTAGAAGAGGTTTCATTTTCAGGACACAATTTCCAAATGAAGCGTATAAGTGGATCCAACGAAAATTGAGGTAGTGACAAATTGGCAACAGGCGACCATCTTACGAAAGCTAGAAGCTTTCTAAGTTTAGCCGGGTATTATAGATGCTTCTTTGAGAATTTCTCAATGGTTACAGTGTGTCAACTGGTCAAGGCTAAGCATAGGAAACCTCTAAGATTTTTGCATCCTTTGCGTATTCCTAACTAGAAATGGGAGCATATCACAATAAATTTTGTTCCAGGTTTTCCAAGGATATGAACAAACTTCGTTGTTATTTGGGTGATTGTGAATAGATTGACTAAATCGACTCACTTTTTTCCTCTGAGGATGATGTTTTTTAGAAACCATTTGACGCGACTATACATTAACAAGATTGTAAAACTACATGGTATTACAGTCTCAAATGTTAATGATCATGTCCCAAGATTCGTGTTGAAATTTTAGGAAAGTTTGCACAATGAGTGAGACACCGATTTGAAATTCCATATGACATTTCACCCCTAGATAGATGGTCGATCGGAGAGGACCATTCAAATTTTGAAAGATATATTAAAAGTATCTATAGTGAGATGAAAGAAAATTGGGATAATTATTTGACGTTAGCTAATTTACTTATAATAATAGCCATCAGTCAAATATCGGGACGACCTCATTTGAGGTATTGCATGGACAGAGATACAAGTCCCTTATCAATTAGAAAGAGATTGGTGATCTAAAACCTTTGGTTCCCAATATCATTCGAGACATGTCTGATAAGATCAAAATTATCTGAGATCATCTGACAGTTGTTCAAAGTCAACAAAAAAGTTACGCCGATAATCGGAAATCCAATAGGAGTTTTGATATAAGTGATCATATGTTCTTGAAAGTGTATCCAAGGAAGGGAATTTCAATATTTAGGGTGAAGGAAAATTTAAAGCCAAGATTCATTAGGCCATTCGAAATTTTGCAGCGGATTGAAGATGTGGCTTACAGATTAGCCTTACCTCTTAGTTTTGAGGACTACCACAATGTATTCTGTGTCTCAATGTTAAAGAAATACGCATTTAACCCTTCGCACATTACTAAGTATGAACCGTTGCATATTGATGAGAATCCAACTTATATTGAGGCTCCGATTAAAATTTTGGAAAAAAAGGGCCATGTTTTGCGCACTAAGATACTTTCTTTGGTCAATGTGCTTTGGAGTAATCATTTATTCGAATAAGCAACTTTGGAGCATGAAGACGAAGTCCGAGAAAATTACCCTTGTTTAAGGTATGTAAATTTCAAGGATGATTTTTTTATAAACATGGGAGAGTTGTAATGTTCAGTTTTTAATTATAAATTATGATGTCATTGATTTATTTCGAGTCAATTTGGAAATAATTGTATATTCCAAATTTAAAGAACGGTTTTGGGATCAAGCCTGATGCCTGAAGGGCGCCTAATCCGTTCTCATGCGCATTCGAAACTGAGCGTGCCTAACGCGCGAGGAGCACCTCTGGAGAGCTCATACATGTTTTGGGCGGACTATGTGGCACTTGATGCATGCCCCTGCAACATCGTGCACAATTTAGGCAAACTGCTGGCACTTGAACCACACCTGATGTTGTACTCGTGCACGCCTGAAGGTTTGTGTGGCATTTGATGCGCGCCTAACAAGTCCGCATGCGCCAATTTGTTTATATAAGCAACACGCGCACTTTTTTCAACCATTTTTGCAAAAAAAGAAGAGGAAGGGAGAGAGAAAGATAAGAAGAGGAAGAGAAGGAAATTGATTTAAAGCTTTGTTTTGTCAGATTTATACCCTATATTTGGTCTAATTTAGATTCCTTCTAGATGTGTTTACATTTTGTGTTTTACAGTACATGAAAGCTGCCATTTACCTCCCCTCTTTAAATATTGTTATATGAATGTGATTTTTACGGAAAGTTTTGAAGTTTTGTTCAGTTTTATTGAGCAATTTGGATGTTCGCTCATTTTCACTAAATAAGTGAATATTTTGAGTTACTATATTTACATATGAAAATGTTTGCAAAGAAAAGTCATGAAATTGTACATTTGGGCCCTACATATATTAGTCCACGTATGTGTTTCAAACGGACTCTATTTGTTATTTATTTTGATATTTATAATTTTCCATAGGGTGAAAACTTTTGTATTTGTACTTCCCCAGAGTAAAAGTTTTATACTTATTCAACTGAGGAAACGTTTTGAGCCATTGTTATAGAGTACTTTAATTTGGTTTTTTGAAAAGTATTGTAAGAAATTGAAAGGAATAATATATTCAGACATCATAGTATATTTAGATTTGAGAAGTACACCTATCATTCACAGGTGACAAAATAAAATGGCATTTGACCATATCTATAGAGAGTAATATATATACAATCCGCCTACGTGTCTAAATAGTAATGATATGGCCTAAGATTACCAAGAATACGTATAATCTTTCCTTA
This sequence comes from Nepenthes alata, assembly GCA_028571085.2. Classification (NCBI taxonomy): domain Eukaryota; kingdom Viridiplantae; phylum Streptophyta; class Magnoliopsida; order Caryophyllales; family Nepenthaceae; genus Nepenthes; species Nepenthes alata. Next base: position 8,532 of record JAOVVI020001589.1, read on the forward strand.
AAGTCCATCTTTTGGTCATTGGTTCTCAAATTTTGGCATGTTTGGGATTTTGAGGTTTTTTCCTACATATGATACGACATTTGAGTTGTTTGATTCGGAGAATTACAAGTTTTGATAAATGTTCAGATTTATCTGATTCCGGATTTGGACATTTAGAACCTTCAAATGATTTTGCACTTTTGACTATTATTTGGTATTCCTATTCAAATTATAAAATTTGCATATGAAATCATATTTGGATATTTGATGCATTCTGATATTTGGCACTAAGACTTTCGACATTTGAATCATTTGATATGTTGCATTTTCGCACGTGTTTTTTCGTTTTCTATTTCTTCATTCTGATTTATGGTCCTAGGATTATTATTCTACATATGCATATGCTCACTCAACATTCAGCTCATGATTTTATATTGTTTTATCTCTTTTATATTAGAGGATTATGCATTACTTGTAGGAGTTTGGACAAGGATAATTAGAAGACTTTGCTTATATTTTGTTGAATTTGGAAATGTATTTGGATTTCATTTATTCGAGGAATAGTGTGTTTGTGTGTGTGTGTGTGTGTGTATTTGACAGCAATTCATATTATTTGGATAATTTGTCTTGGATTGTTTTATATCAGGATTTCGGTATTGTTAGATTCATGCACATTTAATACTGTGATTGTATAGTTGGACTATCATTTTCCTAGCGAGTTTGCAATAAAGAAGTTATTGCCAGTGCCTTGGAAACCTAGTAGAGGACCCGGATCGATCCTGCAACAATTGTTATGTGTTATAACTATTATTAAATGGTTTGATTTTGTCAGGTCCAACTCGATTTTTTAGGTATTGGTAATGGGATTGTTTCTCTTAGAAAAGAAGAAAATTTTCTTTTGAATTCATTATTACAGTGATTAATTGCTTTTGCACCAGGTTCATGATAGATAAAGCCTGCAAGTATCTAACTAGTCCATTCACAACATTTATGTTCTAGCATGACATCCTTAATGGGGTTGCATAAAAGAAAAGAATAAGTCACTCGAACTCTGCTCTTCCACATACAAGTTCCTAAATTCTTCTAGAGTAAGGGTGAGGCTATGCTGACCACATATTATCTTATTAATTGAATGCCCCAAGCTGTGCTTCAAGGAGAGATCCTGCATCGTCTTTTGTTTCCTTCTAAGCCATTGCAATCTATTCTAGCGCGTCTATTGGTGTATATAATATGTCCGAGATATTTAACCTTAGACAACTAAACACGACACCAAATCAATTAAATGTATTTTCATTAGGTATACTCATGTTTAGAAAGGGTATACTCAAGCATCTTCTGATATTCTATTCCAAAAGTCTACTCCATTTCTTTTCCACAACTTACAATTCTCTACCCCTTTTTTCTCCAATGATGGGTCTCTTGTCTATAAAGTCACGTATCACAATTAGAGTTCCTGTCCTACATCACTACCTCTTATTTCTCAAATCTATATTTGTGGTTTCATCAAGTGTTTGGCTCCTCCCACATAGCTACTCCTAAGCCGACCCTTGACAATTCGATCCTTCCATCAACAAATCATCTAGCTTCTTGTCCGATCCGAACCAAGATCTACCAATTGCATTACAAAAAGGTCACTGACATTGGGCCAAATATCCTCTAACTGCTGCTATTTTCTATACTCATGTTATGCTCACATTAGTTTCTTTTGTGTCTTCCTTGAATTCCTCTATAGTGTCTCAGACGGTTTTCAAAGCAATTACTCATTAAGGTTAGCGGGACATCACAAAGAAAGAGATTTTTGCCCTTAAGCAAAATCACACATGGGATTTAGTCCCCTCACATGTCGAAAATAAGCTCATTGGCCGTAAATAGGTCTATACAGTCAAAGTCAAGTCAGATAAATATCTCACAATGTTAAAGGATTAACTGGTAGCTAAAGGATCTGCGCAAACATGTAAAGTGGACTATACTGATATTTTTTCTCCTATTACCAAAATCAACATCTGTACAAATCTTTCTATCACTGGCCGCTATTGATCATTTGATCTTACATCAAGTACATCGCAGTGACCTTCAGGAGGAAGTATATTTGGAGCAACCACTTAGGTTTGTTGCTCATGGTAAGTTTGTGCATGTTTGTTGCCAAAAAAGGCAATTATATGATTTAAAACATCCGCCACGTACCTAGTTTGGTAGATTTAATGAGTTTGTTCTTAAGTTTGGTCTCGCCCATTGTAGTAGGGACCACTCAGTCTTCTATCGTCATTCTAGTAAAAGGTGCATTCTACTAAATGTATATAAGAATGATATTATGATTATTGGGAGTGACAACATTGGTATTGCCAAACTCCAAGTATTTCTTTAAGATCAATTTCAAACCAAGGATTTGGAAAATTTGTGATATTTCCTTGGTATTGAAGATACAAAGTGTCACTGAGGCATCTTTATCTCATAACAAAAGTTTATCATGCACTTGCTTTGAGACACTGGAATGCCGGATGTAAAACCGTAAGAAACACCCATAATTTAAGAATGAAGCTATCTCTAGAAGATGGAAAGATTTTTTTATGAACCAGAGCGGTATCGACGAGTACTTAATAAGTTTAACTATCTCTCTGTGACTTTACCAGACATTAGATTCTTTTTAAGTGTTTAACTTGCAAGTCAATTTATGTCCTCCCCTTGTATTCCACTAGGAACAATCATCCATACTTTACGTTATCTTAAAGGGTACACCAAGACAAAGTTTACATCATAGTGGTTATGGTTATAGTAGATTTAGAGGGAGTCTCAATGCTGTTTGTTAGGGAAAATAGTGTCCTAAAAAAGCCAAAAGTAAAGCATAGTTGCAAGGTCAAATATTGAGTCAAAATAGCACATATTAACACATGTTACATATGAAATTATGTGGATTCAAAATTTAATAAAGTTTGGGTGTAAAAATACTTACAGACCATCACAATTATAGTGCTATAATCAGACAACAAAATCCATTGCATTAGGCCTAATAGTTCATGAATGCACAAAACATATAGAAATTGATTGTCACTTTATTTATAATAAGTTTCAACAAGGTTTTGTCCTGATTAAACATGTTAGAACTGGAGAATGATTACCTGATATCATTACCAAATCTAAATCTAACATACATGTTAAGTATATTTTCAACAAGTTGTGGATAATCAACATCTATACTCCAACTTAAGAAGGTGTCATAATATGAAGAAATATATGCTATAATAGGTGGCAAATATTCTCTATGATATACTATAAAATATTTTGCTATAGAATGTTCTCTAAGGGTAATTTAGTCGGCGTACTATATGTAAATTCTTCTATATAATTGTGAATACAAAAACCCCAAAGTATGGGTTCTCTCTTATCTTCCTCTCTGCTTATGGTGACAATGAGGATGAAGGAGAAGCATGAGAAGGAGGTGGTAAGGATTGAGGGAGAGCACATATGAGAAGGAGGAGGCTAAGGAGGGCTTGCCGACCATGAAGCTAGTTGACAACAAAAAAGATAGGGGGAACGGAGAGCTTCTTTCTCTAGAAAATTCAGTGCACAACTCAAGAAGAGAAAGATTATGTGTTTATTAAAAAAGTAGACATGAATCAACATGCTTAACAAGGTAGTTGACCCATCATATAACCTACCAATTTAAGGACACAAATGGCATCTCATCTCAAGTAATAGATTGCATCATTTACTTCTATAAATTTAGCAATGTTTGAGCAACTTCAATTTTAAAATTATAGATGATTTCAAATGAATGCTATCTATCTTAAGTTATTTTAGAATATAATTGAGAGGCTCCCTATAATTTGAATCAAATATGCTTTCCAAATTAATAAAAGGAGCCTGGTGTTCTTAACAAATATGCTTAGTGCACCAACCAAATGAAAAATCAGATGATATCTGATAGCATCAACCTCCCGATACCAATATTTCCTAATAAAGTGGAAAAATTACAATATGTCATTATACCAGTGAAATATCTGCCGATATTTGCCTATTGGCTTATGATTCACGGGTAATTTTTTGTTTTTAATATATCCAACACTAATACATATTGGTATACAGAATCTATACATAATGGACTGAAATAGATCAATCCTAACTAGATGATTATGAATTTGTTTCTAATGTTTTATAGTTAATAATAACATGATCCATGTCGATATAACTATGACTGATATCAATATTTTCAGTCATGGTATTAACACATCGATAGCAAGAGCCTAGTGAGCTTTTCATGAGTTCACACATTTACACGATTGGTAAATGAGTTTGGGTATATTGTATCTTTCTACGAAACCCAACTATCACATGAGGACAACACAACACAAATACCCCATTGAAAAAGTAGAGATTTTAGTTAACATCTTACTATGGAAAACATTTCTTAATATATTAGAATATATTTCATTAAACTGAGAAGTGAATTGCACTTAGAGCCAAGATTTACTTTTTTTTTTTTCTACTTTACAATGTCCCAAAAAGTGTGCCTTGGTCCATGCTATTTGGAATTGAAGAATAAGACAAGGGAAAGCTAAAAAGATAAGTCAGAAATTTTTAGGGAACTTTAAAGAGAAAGCTTTTTGGAATTTTGTCAAATGAAGAGAAAAGTTTAGTTTAAATTAGTGATGCCTAATAGCGCATAATGATAGGATGGAAAGCTTACCAAAAAGGATATATGTCAAATACCTTTGATCAATGATCCCCAAAGACATGGCAATTAATGCGGACATTACTCACCACATCAAAATGAGGGAATAAATTGAGAAATTCGAGGTCCTATCCTATGTGATGGACAGTTCGGCACAAAACTTAAAGGTTAATATTATAAAGTGGCCAATGGCTACTAATATGGTGTTGAGCTAGGTTAGGCAATTAGGCGCCAACATATCTAAGAACCATAGTGGTGGGTTTGAAGATATTAGGATGAATGTACGATCGTACAACCAGCGATAGAATTCATATTGATGTAACAAGGGAGAAATGACAAATGTGCAAGATTGGTTTTGAAATAATTTCATCATGTGAAATAAAGATTATCTAGTCCCCTACAGAGATGAGAAGGGATAGAAGACGTCCATTATAAAGTGGTTGGTGGATTGATCTAATGCACACAGCCTTACCATAGCTTCACTTACAAGTGTTGCAATTTTATTGTCATGGATATTTTAAACTTTCACAACTTATTTGCACCTTCTGCAATGTTTATGCATACAATGTCACATCTCTTGCCAAGCTCACCCATTGTAGGTCATTTCACCCCGATAAAAAAAGGGTACACCAACTATACTAGACATTCTAATAAATGTGATAATTCCAGATGTGCAAGGTAGAAAGCACAACATATGTGATGTTCTGCCATGTCAAGATATAGTAGCCTTTCCTTAATGTTTCTTTACTGTGAAGACACATTCATTTTCACCAAATCAGATCAGAAACTTTGTAGGGTTTATTGATTGGCATTAACTAATCCTTAAATAGACAGATGGTGTCATTTATACAGGTATACAACTCAGAATCAATTAGCCAACATGCCAATGATGAAGGTTGACATAGTCCTTTGTCCTATCCACTGAAGAGTGCCACATATTGAAAAATGACACAGAAAAGATACCAAAATTCAGCTACAAATTAGTTTTTTCCACATGACAAGTAACTAGAAAAATCAATAGATGGTGAAGATAAAGAATAATGTTGATGTATTTACTGCTTTTTCCACAGTTTGAAAATGTTGCATGCGGCTTGAAAGAATTTTCTGCATATGAACCAATGAAGCCAAGGCTGTTCCCTGAAATTAACATAAACAATGATGTAGACAAACGTGATGCCAGTAATGAATTACTATCTACATAAAAATAAGGGTACATTATTTTCAAACCTCCACAACATCCACAACTACTAGCCCAGCCAAGCTAGGGAATACCCTCTTTGCAGCTACATGCACAGCAATGGAACCTCCCATGCTAACAGTGACATCAGATTAATTCCATTATTTATTTTTCTAATCAAAGAAGCATCCTCTTCGAAGACTAGCATGATCATCAAGAAAGCTAGTTAAAAAATAACACACCATGAAAATAATGCACAACATAATTTATAATCCTAATAGTGAAATCAGATTAATTCTATTATTGATAATTTAATTTAAAGAAGCATCACATTAAATTGTTGGCATGAAATGCAACGAAACTAAAAGTTCGTTGATGGAACAAACAGAATCAAAACAAAGGAATTCTCTACAATCATTTTCTCATCAAATATTTCCGAACCCAGGGACTCCAAATGTTTTTGTTTCTTCCTTACTGCTAGTGTTTGAAGTACAACAAATTATCTCATCAATTTCTCCACAAAAGGTGGGGTTTATTTTTCAACATTACACTCTCTATTATATATCCTTCCACCATATCAATTTCTTTTTTATTGAGATAATTGAGCCATCCAGAATTAGCTTAGTAAGTGAAGATGGAAAAATTCAACAAAAATAGCAGTTATGATATTCAATAAATTCAAGATCAGAAAGCAATGATCTGTAATTCTTATATGGACAAATGAATCACTCCATGAGCATCCTTAAGGGCATCAAACTAAAGTTTTATTTTAATGTGATTCCATAAAATTTGCAGGCTCTTCAATTCTGCCTTATTTATTTATTTCAGGCTTGGGACTCGCCTCTGCATTTATAAAACAGTTAGCACTCTCAGAGACAATCTGAAATTTTGAAGAACCTAAATTAGTAATTAAAACCAGAACCTGTGGCCAACAAGTACAGTTGCAGGAGGGAAATCTCCATACATTGTCTTCAAAACAGCCAATACATCACGGCATGAAGTCTGCAAATCACAAGCCACCCATCATTTTGCAACATGGAAGGATATAAAATAATATAAGAAACAAAATACAAAGACTCAGTAAATTCATTCTATTGTGATAGTTCAATAATGCACAAGAAAATCTAAAGCATAGACCTCCACAGATAGATCAAGATCATTCTCCGTGGTTGATTTCCCGTGACCTCTCAAGTCCATGGCTACGACCCGAGCATTCTCCCTAATTTTACGCGCTGACACAGCAAATGATAGGCTGGAGTAACAAATATCATAAATCAGAATGATCACAAAAGAACAGGAGTGTTCTATTGCATAATAATTTGTAAATATGTAATAATAATGTTTCCCCTCCTCAAAGATAATTTGTAAATACTAATGTTCCAATGTTTTGTCATATATTACTGTTACATGTCTTAATTTCAATTTGTAAATACTAATGTTCCAATGTTTTGTCACAGATTACTGTTACATCTTAATTTCAATCTGATAAATACTTTTTTTTGGCTGTGCGGTTGGGCAAACACTCAATTAGGTATAACAGATGCAGTAATCTATCCAAGGAACAAAATATCTAATTGCCAAAGTCTTGTATCACATTTGTTTGTCAAAGAATATATCAAAAAGGAAATGAATTTCAGACTGGAGAAATAACTAAAATCATTTCTGATTCCCTGGAAAATTATAATCACTGGAAAGGCCTGTTATCCTCACAAAATATGAATTTTTAACTTGTTTCTCATTCGGCATATCTAGGCCATATGCACTAAACAAATCACCCAGATTAGGGCAACTCCACACATCCCAACTATTTTTGGGATCAGTTCCACAAAAGCTTCTCTAAAAATTTTTATACTTCAGGCCAACACCATAAGAAGATAGATGGACATAAATCAGCTTCTTCTTAAGTACCTTAAGTCACTCCATATTCCTGCTACCCTGTACTTTCTAGCACCATCAAACTCAGTCCAGTCACTTTGTCTTGATTTTGCAGCAATCGGTTTATAGTACAAGTGTCCAGATCATCTCCAATCTGGCAATACCCTTCCTTATCTTAAACTAGTAATATTTTATTACAAATCTGTTCCATTATTCATTTTAATTCTAAATTATCTCAATGATCCTTTGACTTTCTTTAATTAACTACATTTGATTATTTTTTCACAAAATGATTCTTCAATTTCTGGCAATCTGAAACATATATAAAGCACAATTGTAAGCCCACTTGTCATGAAGTGCACCAGAACAGAAGGTATGGCTTACAACTACAGCAGCTAAAATTGGTTTACAAGGCTTAGAACAGGGCAGTAGCTAAAGAAGTAATAATATTTAGTTAATGGAGTCGTTTGTTAGTTAAAGGCTGTTGCTGTAATATCGTTAATATTTTTTTATTTATTTAATTTTATATATATTTTTTGTTATGATAATTATTTTTAGTGATTTTTAGACACAACGTTTCGTAATTCGGGCTGAAAATGTGAGCTTAAAGTATATAGACTGTTGAATTGGGTTTAGATATTTGGGCCAAATAAATTTAGAGTATTTGGATCGGTGGATTGGGTTTAGATATTTAGACTATTGATTTAAAGTTTAGAGTTAAATAAAAAATTTAGTTAATCTTTGAACGAAACTAAGTAAATAAATATTTATCTGATGAATTTTAATTTATTAGTATTCGTTGACTGAAAATATAATTAATTTAAAGGAAATCAAAATACTAAAAATTTAGATTAAAATTTTAAATATTATTGTAATAGTAGTTAGATAACTAATTAATCAATATTTTAATGAGTAATAAATTAATATATAAATATATATATGTATATGTATGTAATATATGTGATAAAAATAATAATAATAACAATAATAATAATAATAAAACAATAATCAGGAAATGAAGAAGAAGAGAAGGGATGAAGAAAGAAGGAAGAAAAAAAAGAAAAGAAAGAAGCAGACGAAGGGAGAGCAGAGAAAAGGGAAACTGGGCGCAAGGGTTGCGGGGAGGGTAAAGGAAGGAATCAACGCCGAAAATGGAAATCGATAACCCTAGCCGGATCCTCCTTTACTTAAGGAGCAAGTGGTGAGGAGATAAGAGGCACGAATCGAAGAGGAAAACTACGCACAACCCGAAGCAGAGCAAAGCCACCGTTGCCATTTTCGTCATCGATCGGTGCTGAAAGGAGAGTCGTCGTGACCTTTCGAAGCTGCCGTTGCAGTTGGTGCCGAAGCCGAAGCAACCGTTGAACCCTACCCATGTTTCAGTAATCGGATAAATCAGGCAAGTGAATCCTCATTATTTCACTTCTTCACTCATTGCAAGTGATTTCCCTTTTTTGTCACTTCTCCTCTAATTTCAAGTAACTCTCTTATTATTTTGCCACCGATCCGTCCTCCTCTCTTTATTAAATTTGTGATGCTTGTGGAATTTGAATCGGGAAGAGAAACAGAGGAAGATGCTCTGTTTGGGTTACCGATTTCGGAACATTGAATCGGGAAAATCAGGACTTCGTGCTCGATTGAGGCGTCCAGCCATTGGCTGAGAGAGACGGTTTTGAGAATCGGAGTGTATGTATATACGTATATGTGGATGTATGCGTAAATATTTGTATGTATATATTTATATACACATACACGTGTGGCTTTGCGGGTGCGTTTACAGTGTGCACTGTGTGGGTATGTGTTCGGCAGCAAATACGTACGGTTGTGGGTATGGTATACCAGTGTGCGTATAACTGCGTGAGGAGCCATGTGTATATTTACAGTAGATGCGTGGGGGTGCGTATATGGCCGTATAAGTATACATTATATATATTTATAGTTATATACGGGTGTGTGTGTGTACCACTGCGCAGTATGGCAGGATGTGTATTTGAGCGAGGATGTGTGTGTTGTAAGTATACTGGGTGTGTGCTTGAGTAATCAGTGTGTGGGTGAGCAATGTGAGTGGTGTGTGTGTACACTGCCAGGGAGGTGTACAGTTGTATGAATATGGTGTATTTATACTTGTATGTGTATATGTGTACAGTTGGGTATGTGTGCAGGCATGCACTGTGTGCGGTGGGTGTGTGTAGCCTGCTGCGTATTTAGTTGTGGAGTGTGAGAGGTAAACTGCCAATGGTGTGCTATGAAAGAACAGGGCACAAGCTGCCACAAAACACAGACAATACAAAGGAAAAGAAAGCGGGTAAAACCATTATTGATTCAGAGGGAAAATTTGCAAAAGGAAGATGCTATGTGGGAAGATGAAACATTCATGAAATCTCAGTTTCCAAATTTTTTCCTTGAGGACAAGGAAAAGATACAGGGGAGAATATTGTCATAAAAAACGCCAGAACAGGAAGCACAGCTTACAACCAAAGCAGCTAAAATTGGTTTACAAGGCTTAGAACAGGGCAGTTGGAAGGTATTAGTCCCAAATATTCTTTTAATGATGGCTAATTAAATTAAGCTGATAAGTTATCATGATTAATTGAGATTTTGGACCAAATTAAGTTTTAAACTGAAATAAGTTAGGCCGAGTGGCGTCTGATCAGCACCTAACCCACGCTAATAAACACATTTGCAGCGCTCATGGATGTTTTAGACAAATTGGTCATACCTAATGCACACCCAATCGACACACGTGCGTGTTTAAAACAGAACATCGGCGCTTGATAGACGCTCATGTACGTTATGGATTGTGTCTTAACACTTAATCCATACTTGACCGGCGAACAGATGCTAGTTTGCTATAAATAGGTCTCTTGGTTAATTTTGGATCATTTTCAGCCAATTTCTAAGAGAAGGGAGAGAAAGAGAAAAGGGAAAGAGAGAGGAGGAGAGAGAGAAAGAAGGAGAAGGAGAAACCAAGAGAAATCAAAGAGATTTTTGAATAAATTCAAGTAAAGGCAAATACATTTGAACTCTCTTTCCTTTATTACTGTCCTTTTCTAATCTCTTTGAATTGTTTTATTTCAAATACTCAAGCATGTAATATTTTCATAGTTAAAGAGTTTATACTCTGTATGCATATAATTCCACTCCCATTTCATGCAATTTTATGAAACTAATGTCTTAAATCCATGTGCCTTACATTTAAATGTTGAATTTCAGCAATATTGCTCTCACATGTCTTCAATTCTTAATTATATGTTTCTGTATATCTTGAATCACCATATAATTGTGCACACATGTTTTATATTTGAGAAATATTTGCATAAATTATGTTTAATTACTGAATTCTTAAGCTTTAATGTCCAGCATGTTTTCTAATTTCATGAAAAAGCTGAAAGATTGTAAAACCATCTTGATTCGTATACAAACACTTCTGCATATTTCTGAATTTAACAATAAAGTTACATGTCATATATTTGAAAGAACAAGGAAATAAAACTCTACATAAGATTTGATAATAAAGTATCTTCTCTTATATAAGAAAATTCCAAAATTATGTTAGTATTTGAGTAAAATTTTTAATTTGACTAAGTATGGACCATTATATAGAATTAACGGAATATATTTAAACATGTCCTAATATATTATTAGTAAATCAAATATCGAATATATTATTTGCGAGTTACAAAAGTGACGTTCGGTCCCATCTATAGGATAATATGTAGACAGCCCATATACAGGTTTTAAATAGTAGTATATACTTTTAATTATATAGAAACAATCATAACCCGAACTTCGATATTCACCCTTTATTGGTGAGGTCATCACTAATCCTTGGTTCCTTTTTCGTGCATTATCATACTTCGAGCAAGTTTTATATATTTTCATAGTTTTGCATATTTGATATTGAAAATATAGATTCGAGCAAGATTATGTATTTGTACAGCCAGCATAATTGAACGTCAGTTATGGATTATACGTGACATGTTTGCGAAATTATATTATTAGCTTTTCAATTTTCAGATCATGTCATTATCCAACATATTTCTTCGATATATATCCACATATGAAAATTATATATGTCTTAATGAGCAATTAGCTCACTCTTGCCTTTGTTTTCGCAAACGTTTTAGATTAGAGGGCTCAAGCTAACTTGTAAGTCATCAATTTGAAGGACAACTATTCGAAATTTAAATCTAGGGTGTTGGAACAGTTAATGAATTATTGTTTGGAGAAGAAGCAGTAGTTTGAGTTTGTTAGTTTCGTTAAATTGTTAAATGTTATAATTCTATATATTGATGTTTTTAGTCTGGATTCTGAATTTCAGAAGTTAATATTGATACTCTGATATTAGCTAAGACGCTCTTCCTTACACATAATTCGAAGACTTCTAATTGTCAACATTTGGAGCTCCTTTCGGATGTGACAATTGAATCCTGTGATTTGAATTATTATTTTAATTCGGGTCATTTAACGGTATTTAACTTATAGGTTCGCATCACGATTTTAGGTTTCGGGAAAAAAATCAGTGGATTAAACAATTGAATTTTGAATATTAAGGATTAAAAGTTTATTCAACTTCTATGGATTAGGAAAATAATAAAATTAAATCTAAAGAAATAACAATAGTTAGTAAATGGAATTGTTTATTAGTTAAAGGTTGTTGCAGCCACGTATAAAAGCATGACAGCAGTTGTAAAACAGATAATGATGAATGAATGTCGTTCTACTCTCCTGAATTCCCTTCTTCCTCTTCTCTGTTTTCTTCCTGATCTCCTGCTTCTCTATCTCTTCTCTCCATCTCTTTATTAGCTACTTTCTATTCTATCTCTCCCCGTCCACTTTCTGATTTCTTTATCATCTTTCCATTTCCATCCTAAAACCATCCATCACTAAATTTCACTCAGCCAATCACATCACACCACTATAGAACTTTCCTTCTGCTTTTTCAGAGAGCAATGTCCAGTATATGTCTTTCTCCAAAGAGTACTTCCAGTCCAAAGACAACTGAAGGCCAACATTTCCCACCATCTATGCTCGATAATCAATAGTAGCAGTACCCATGGTTTTATCCCTAAACTGTATATTTGTAATTGTAAGGCAATAGAATATAATCAAAAGTTGAAACTTTCCATTCAGTTGATTAATGAATTGGCCTTAAATTCAGGCCTTCGCAACATGTTTCATTGCCTTCCATTGTACAAATGGACCAACAAGAGGGATTGAACCGCCATGCTTCTCCCTTCCAAAGCTTCAACATCCGCTCACCTGAAGACAATCCCTCTCTGTGATTAAAAACACGTCCGGTCACTCACCTTGCCCTTTTAACGACATCACACTTGGTTAAAATCCCCCTCATACACACAGAATCCTTCTGCTGTCTTAGTTGTGTGTGTGTGTGTGTGACACATGGATGATGAATTTCTTCTTACAAGGAATTTGCAAGCCAAAGCAATGGAATTTCCTTTAAGCAAGAAATATTTGTGTTACACATGAGAAAGTAACAAAACATGATAGGGTATTTGACTGTCTTTGTTGATATCCATGCCACCATTTAACCATAAACCAATAAGTAATATTGCATTCTCAAATCATATGGGTTTTCTATCCAAGAGCAAGCATTATCAAAAGAGTGCTCACCAATTAAACAAAGACATACGACATGTCACCAGATCTATTACCATTAAACTCTTCACATTCCAAAGGCTTCCTTTTTTCCATTAGTAAGAAACAAAACCAACCAGACCAAAGTACCCCTTTCTCACATATATTCTTCACCTCCTTTTAGCTTTGTTGTAGGCCACGTCCTCTACTAAATCTAAATATGAAAGATCATGCTTGATAGTTCTTTCAGCCTTTTTTGGTCTTTTCCTTTGTCACTTCTATAATGAGCTGCCTCCGAATTTTTAACATCTTTTAAAGACGCATTAAGCAGTCTTCATTAAACCTGACCAGGCCACATTAAACACGTTTCTCATATTTTTTTCCTTCTATAATGCCACCCTGACTTTCTTTTATCAATGAGAAACAAAATATATTAAACATACCCATGGGGTGTCCCCCAATAACCTTCTAAAGATTTTTGTTATAGCAAACATTTGTACCTAACTCCCACTTTGACCTTTTAATTTTAACATTTAGATATTCATTTAATTAGTAGCACTTATGCAGGATTTTGAGAGATCCGAGAGATTCCAAGGAGCTACGCAATTTCATGACTAGATGCATCGAGCATAAGCAAATAAATTCCCATATATATTTGGAATTCGATCCTCTCAATATTACCCGATGAGGACGGATGTGAGCCCATACAGGTGATTATACTTTCAATGAATTAAGAAAATCCGACGCCTAGTTGCATCCAACTAAAGAAAATCCCCCTATATTTTTGGAATCCAATGCTCATGAAAAGCTGTACAGGTGATTGTAGTTTGAGAATTCCTTCACATGTGAATTAATAATTTGTTTGTTGTACCAAAAACAATCCCATAAATAATAATGGCAAGTATGTTTCTTATATACATTATCTTAAACAAATCATATACATACAGCAGCAAATGCTAAACTAAACAACATCGACTTTATTCAATATACAGAGAAGTATCAACCAACAGGCAACAACTGATTGACAAGTGCACCTAACAGCATAAAATAAGATAGGCACGAAGTAATATAGATCAAGCATGGGTATAGAGAAAGTGAATGTGTAATAGAGGGTATGGGGAAAGGAATGGAAAAGGTGGAGTAAAGAACAGACACAAGAGAAGGAAATTAATATCTATGTGAACAAACATAGCTCCTAAGGTGCAATTGTCAAGGCATGAATAGATATGTCATTCTATAAAATAAAAGATGACTACTAAATAGAAAGACAACAAAATAAAATCCTAAACCCTAGAAGATAGTAGATGTTATGAACATCTAGGAAACGGCTAAAAACGATAAACTAACATTATATCATCAACAAAAGTATAAAGTCAAACAATTACTAAAAAAATAATTTGGCCTTCATAATAGTTCCCCATTACTGCCTCCCCCCCCCCCCAAATTGATGAAAATGTGTTCCTGAGTTCTAGAGAATTGTGAAAGGAAGAAAAGCACCTCCGGCAAAAAATAACTGAATAGGCAATAAATCTCTCAATAGAACTAGAATGCATATAAAGTTGCAACATGAGCCTCGTGTTAGCAAGGTAATGAGCCTTTCAAAAACAACAAAATCAATTGGTTGTGAGCTTTCATTCATATCCTCTTCTTGCAGACAATATGCTCTGCAGTTAATCCACAAACCATGTGAAAAACAAATCTAACAAAACAAGCATTAATCATTATAATTGCAAGCTGATTAACAATGGGAGGAACCAACTTGAGTGCTTAAGCTACATTCACCAAAAGCTGCAGAAAGAAACTCCAAAAAGAATCAGCATTATCTTTTTCATATACAGCAATAGTTTGCCCAAGTGACAGTCTTTAAGTGATAATGGAAAAGGACAGAAGAGATCCAGGGCTAATCCATCACCTTAAAAACCTAAGTGGGGAAAGTACAATTGTAACGACCAAAATTTTTAAAACAAGGAAAATTTCAA
>JAOVVI020001590.1:10399-23806 GCA_028571085.2 Nepenthes alata
GGGCGTATCTTACTAATCAGTTGTAGGAAGCCTGATGTACGTTTTGGTATACACGAGGCCGGACATAGCACAAGTTGTTGGCACAGTCAGCCGTTTTCTATCAAACCAAGGAAGGAAATATTGGTCCACGGTTAAATGGATAATAAGATATATCCGTAGAACTTTCAAGAGGTGCTTGCATTTTGGAAGTGACAAGCCTCAATTGGTAAGATACTCGAATGTACGCATTAGTAGGTACGATGCCGGACATAGCATATGCTGTTAACACAATCAGCCATTTTCTATCAAACTGAGGAAGCGAGTGTTGATCCACAGTCAAATGGATAATAAGATATATCCATGGAACTTTCAAGAGGTGCATGTATCTTGGAAGTGACAAGCCTCAATTAGTAAGATACTCGAATGTTGATATGGTCGGGGACATTAGCTCACGTAAATCTATCTCAGGATACTTGATTAAATTTTTTGGAGGAGCAGTTTCTTGACAGCCCAAGCTGTAGAAGTGTATTGCCCTCTCAACAATTGAGGCCGAGTATATTATAGTGACAGAAGATGGTAAAGAGTGTTATTGATGAAAAAGTTCATCCAAGAACTAGGCCTTAGGTAGAAAAAGTATGATATACTTTATGATAGTGAGAGTGCTATACATCTTTATAAGAACTCCTTATCCATTTTAGATCAAAGTATATTGATATTTGATACAATTGGATAATGAATGTCATTGAAGAAGGCTTGCTGTCACTAGAGAAGGTCGAGACGAAAGAAAATGCTACGGGCATGTTAACTAAGATTTTACTGAAAGGTAAGAATGAAGCTTGCTATATTTTGGCTGGGCTGATGGAATCCAATTTCCCATGGTCGTGAGAAAAGTTTGTTGGTGGTCACTTCTATGTGAAAGTTCTGATTGCCATAAGATTTGGACGGAGTACAAGGATCTTAGGTGCGACTAAGGTTCGCGGACTTGTGCGCTGAGTGTTCGTGGACAATGCACAACTTAAGTACAATTGTTGATCGAAAGTTTCAAATAGGTAGAAATAACGAGTCAACTTATTGATCGGCCAAGTGAAAAAGACGGTCAACGGGGCACTGACTGGCTGAAAATAGAAATGCTGAACGCCTGTCATCTCCAAAAGGCGTGCTGTTAACCTCCCTGATTGGGTAGTTAGGAGATGTCATTTTTGAAAAGAGAAAATGTCAATTTACAAGGTATGCATGCGTTGCCTGATGCAGAATAAGGTGTGCACCACCATTGAAGGCTTTGGGATTTGTGCACTCTGCTACCATGCTGAATTGGTGGCTCCTCATCTTGCTAAAGAAATGTGTATGTATATATATAGGTGAGAGATATATGAGAAAGTTGAGAGAGTGAAAAACAGTGAAAAGAAAGATAGTAGTAAATGAAAATACAAAATGTTAGATTCTTTGTATTTCTTGTGCTCTATTATTTGTATTTCTAAGTTGGAAAATAGCTATGAATTCAGATCACGAACGTAGTGAGCAAGTCCATGGCTAAGGACGTTTCTGATGAATTGATCGAGATTCTAAATGTCGGTGGCTAACTGTGAAAAAAATCCACCACACAAGCGCTATAGGTTTTGGAAGGATTTGGGAATTTTATTTCTCTTTGAGAAATAAATCATTAGCTTTTTATTATTTAAATTATTAGATTTTTTAAATTTAGCCACTATAATCTAAGTAGTAAATTTTATTAAAAAATGCATATTGTGAAATTTTCATTCATTGAGGTATATATTATCTATATATTCTATTATATATTTATATGTATCAAAATTATTAAAAATATACATGAGCTTTAGTCTATCGTAATATCTATTCTCTCGTCTCTCTTTGCATTAAAATTTATAGATTATTAGAAGCGAATATATAACTATATGTATAAGTAATATATTTTTAAATAAAGATGTCTCTTACTAATGTTGGGCCCATTTCACGTGGGCCGGATCTGTCCAGGTCGTTCAATCCGAACAGAAAACTGGGAATGCATATTAAAATTGTAGAGATTTGTACCACTTGCTGAACTTTGGGCCACGGCCCAGAAAGTAGGCCCGTTTCAGTGCTTTTTCTCTTCAGTTTTGGATATTTCATATCCCCTTTCTCCGTGAGGCGTCCGCATGATGATATTGGCAAGTTGTGGAGGTACTTGATTAAAATTTAAATATTTATGAAAAATTATGATTATTAAGTCAAGTTGGGGCATGATTAAGCTCTGTTATCTGGGCTAGTAAATATGACCATGCCCGACCATTATTATATTCGGGCTGATCTATGGATATATTTTTTTAAAATTTTATTTGATATTTATGTTTAGAGGAAAATACCAAACACATATAAAATTTATTTATGCTATCATATTGTTAGTGGGTCGATTTATTTGATTACCAGAAAATCATTTTAGGGAAGATATTAAGTGTAAAGATATACAATAATCAATATTTAGCAATTCTTTTTCTTGGGCTCAACTAACTTGTAGTGATAATTACGAAGAAATTGAAGTGTAATATAATTTGAATTTAATTGAGTTGGTAATATAATTTTATGGGACCCTCTTAGTAAATAAGTTAGCTATAATTTAATATTCTTAGGCAAACTTAAGGTTCAGTTGAATTAGGCAAATTTAATTAAATTAATTTGGGGAAAGAATATCACTCAAAAAGGGATTTAAAATGAGTTTATATTAACCAAAAGCATAACCTATATTTTAATTAAATCTCACCGTAATTAGGAGGTATCATTGGGGGTGGGCTGACGGGGAGGACTGAAGGCTAGTGTCACTTAGCTAATTAAATATAATGATTTCAGAAGGAAACTTGGAAGACCCAAACTTAGCCTAGTAAACCGTAGCCATCTTACATATTAGTGATGGGGTTCGACATTTGGATTTATACATAAACCCGCCATCGATCATCAATTACCAATTTAGTAGGCACAAGGGACAAAGAATATATAATATTTTTAATTTAAAAAAATTATTTTTAATCAAAAAAAAAATCACGGGACAAACTCCGAATAAGCTTCTACTATATAAAATCGGTTATAAAAAACTCTGAGATAGAATACCAACAACACACTCAATATAGAACAAAAAAAATAATATCCATAGTAAGGAAAATCTCCTTCCCACTTTTCTCTAAATTTTTCTTCTCTCCTTTCTCTCACTGGTGGTGCTCTCCGCTCATTGATTTTACAAGTGCGGCGGCAAGCGACAAACGGCAAATGCCGAGAGCCCCCTTTCGCACATTGCTCAATTCCACTCTCCATTCCTCTGCCGCTGTACTGCCGCTGCTGCTTCTGAAGCGTCTAATGTGCTTTATAATGACGCTTGTTTCAAATCCCATTTGCTTACTTGACTTGATCTTACAGATAATTTGTTACACCAACTTTATTATTTTCTACTCCTTCATCGATTCTCACACTTCCTTATATGGCGCATGCTCTACAAGTCAACTTGCTCTCCACAGATGGTCTATGCACTGTTTTGCATAAACAATATATATTCTGCAGGTCAACTACTTGCTTTGTAAAGCCTACAAATTCTAAAAAGTCAACTGTTTTATAAAGTTAGTTGCCAACTTTTCAGACGAGTTATCATCGATCATCACCTAGTGTCCTCGATCGTCACTAGTATTTTTGGCCATCAACTAGTATCCTCGGCCATCACCTAGTGTCCTCGGCCGTTACTAATGTCTTTAGCAATTACAACTTGCTATACGACCGACCAACCTCCTACTACCCGGCAAGTGGGCCTCATTCTCACTTAGCCGGCCGACCTCTCTGGCCGGCTTCTTCTCTCAGCTAGTTAGCCTGGTTAGCTCACTTCTTGTTGCCTGGCCGCTCGACTAGCTTGGTTACTCTGACAATTACCACTTCGAGAAATTGGTCACTTTGATAAATGCCCACTACGGTATTTACCGCTTCGAGATTTGTCCACTCTGGCAAATTGGCCTGTTTAGTCATTTGTTGCAGTAAATTTGTAGTATTTTGAATTTCATATAAGCCCTGTACGATCTTCTGATAATGTATCCATTTGTTGAGCAATTTATAAAGAAGTGACCAAACCCAATAATTAGGTAGAGAATCCTTATAGGTATAATTTGAGAGAATTACGGCAGTAGGGGGGAAAAGAGTTTAGCAACCATTTCAATTTTAGAGTGGGAACTATAACCCTATTCGACCGTCCTTCGTAGAAAACCTTATAACCTTAGTATTCAACTCTTTTTCTTAATATACCATATTTATTCTCGTGAGTGTGTTTAGAGGAAAAAATCTTGGAAGAGTTGCCGTGCATCCATAAAGGAGTTTTACCGATAGAAAGAAATAAAATAATGAGCTCTTGAGACAAGTTATTTTGTTAGCAACATTTATTATTTCTTGATAATTATTCACTTACTAATCTTTCAAAACTAATCATCAAGAACCATAACTTTATATTATATTGATGTTACTCACATGTTAAAATAATTTCAATGAGCATAATATTCATATTTGGCCCGATATTTGAATGACATTTGAAATATTCTTCAAACGCCGGCATATTGTAGCCGCAATGTTTGAACAATATTTGAGCTTGGCTTCTATTTACAGCTTTATAGACTTTGCACGATATTTTTTTTTGATGTTATATCGAATGTAGTTTCATATTATACTTATTATAAATCTTTTAATTGATAGAATGGACAATTATAAAATTATACTTGTATATATTTTTATAATTATGAATTTAAAATAAAAATTATTCCGGACATTTGACGGTCATGTGAGGTAACATAGGAACGCCAGCCTATGTTTGCCCTGGTTTTGTGGATCAGAAAGATCCAACTTCCATCGTGTTATAAGATGGTATATTAGTGATGACATATTATTCTATACATCTGTTAAATAATAATATAAGTTGTGTTCTTATTATATAGAAGTCTGTATGATTTTAAGGCCAAATCAGCGATGGAGACATGTTGTTTGAATTTCCTTGGAAGAGGCATTCCATTGCAAAGTAGTGACTCGAGAGATTTCGTGGATTTGAGTGATATAGATATGTTTATTGAGAATTAACCATGTAATGAGGGGTTACAAGACCCTAGAGAAAGGACTGGCAGCTTAGTTGAGGTTTATCCTCATTTTCATTATGGTGAGCGTTTGGAATTTGATTGTCGTGAGAGCACCTATTCAAATGCCACAGCAGTAGTTTCGAGAATGAAAGCTTAATCATAGGTTTAAGGCTAGGGATCGGGTTTTCAGATTGGTATTGGGTTCTACAAGAGCTTGGGGGCCTTGGTGGAAAGTGATCACATGAAGTACTTGGGCACTAAGATTGAATTCCTCATTGTCCTCATGTTCAGTTGGGTTATGTTTTGATTTGTGTGCCCATTCTTTTTGACATTTCATGTTTAAGTAAAAAAAAGTTTATGAATACTCTAAACTATCTAGATGAATAAAAGTCCATAAAACCTTAATACAATCTATATATTTTTTGACATCTAATCCATTTCGGTGATTAAAATTTTTTATTGGTATAGAAGCATTCTTCTGCGGCTTTTATTTAAAAAGATGCTAACTTTTGTGCAATTCGGCACCGGTACACTGAGGGTGCTAGAATGTGAATGCTTTTCTAGTATGATGTGGTCAAATGATAAAAATTTTAGACTTTGATGACCGAAAAGTGGAGCGTGCCATTCAATAATCATATTGGTCTACCTTTAGTCTTCGGGTAGAAATCATATAATGCAAAATAGTCACATAGACTGAACATATCGTCTAGCAAAGGAGTGGAGAATCGATAATTGAGTGTGATTATATTGATAGGGCGGCTTCCATATGCATCCTCTAAGTTCCATCTTTTTTGGGTGTAATAATGTGGGAAACACATACAAATTAAGACTTTTTTAAATAAAGTTTTCTTACCCAATTTTATAACTAGGTAGTGTTATAATCTACTTCTAGTACCAATTGACACAATACAAATTTTAAGAAGTAATGGTAAAACAGATAGATTGCATGAGTATAAACTACAAGGAATAATATTTAAAATCTACTCATCCAACAAAAAAAAAGCATCAATATTTGGACGGGATAATATTTAAAATCTACTCATCCAACAACAAAAAAAATCATCAATATTTGGACAACCTATTTGAAAAATCTTTCGTCTAAGGATTAGTAGAAAATTATCAAATTGTGATAGTCTATTAAAGAAAAATCCTTCAATAGGGGACTAGAATGCTTTCAAGGAAGCCAAAGCTTACAAAAAGAAGAGGCAATCCAAAGCCATCTCCTATGTTTATTCCATCCTTTAATTGTTATGCTTTTGGGGTCTTTACCCATTTGAAAGATAGGATTTATTAAATTCCTCACAATCACGGTTGTCTAATTAATATTAAACGATTTAGACATTCTTTTGAAAAAAATGAATTAGCTTTTCTTTTTTAAGAAAGAAAAGCTACTTCAATACTCATGGTGGCAGTTAAGATGTACTTATTTCAGTACTTATGTATAGTTTTATAATATGTTAGCGTTTGATACAGTGCTCGTGCATACCTGAGAGTTTTAAATGGTGTCTGATGTGCACCTATCTAGTGCTCGTACACTGGGTGATATATATAGGCACCTGCGTATACTGTTATGGTCATTTTTGTTGGAAAGAAAGTGAGAGGAGAGAGAAATAAAAGTGGAGAAGAAGAAAAAGAAGAGAGAGGTAGAAAAGGGAGAGAACTTTAGAGTTTTATCTTGTCAGTTTGTTATATTATAAGATTAAGGCAAATATTTTTGTACATGTTCTTTGGGCAATTTCAGAATTCTTTTATTTTTATAAATATTTTTTATTTTAATGTATATATATAATACCTTTTACCGTCCTATTTTAGATATTATTATCTGTATATGAATTTCAGAAAAGATTTTGAAAGTTTTGTTAGATTTTTTTGAAAGTTTGAAGGATTTAAATACTTTTTTATATAATAAATAAATATTTTGAGATAATATATTTATATACAAAAATATTTGCGAAAAAAAAGTCATGAACAAATAGATTTGCCCTTGTATATGGTAGTCTATACATGTGCCTTGAACCATATTTTATTTTCATATTTGATTGATATTTTATACTTTTCCATAGAGTGGAATGTTTTATATTTTTTCTATATAGAGAAAAAGTTTTAAACTTTTTTTATTATAAAGTCTTCAATTTGTTATTTTTCTTTTGTAGAATCATTGTAAAAATTTAAATGGAATAACATATTTGGACATGCTAATATGTTTAGAAACAACTGAGGAATGTATTTATTTCCACGGCTAGCAAAACAAATAATATTTAACCCCGTTTATAAAAAATAATTTATAAATGATTCGTTTACTAGTCTAATTAGTAATGTTTTGGTTTAAAGTTATGATATTATATGTAACCCTTTTTTGAAGTTGGTGTTTTGATTATTGGTTCTCAAATTTTAATATATCTTGAAAATTTAAAATTTTACCTATATATTATTTGATATTTTAAAATATTTTACCTTTTGGTATTTACAAATTTTAAATATAATGTTTGAATTTTATTAGACTTTATATATTTGATTCTCTGAAATCATTTAATAACTGGACATTTTGCATTTAGACTATTATTGGATATTTGTATAACAATTACGAATTTTACGTGTGAAATTATGTTTTAATAGTTGACTTTTAGACACAGATTTCACATGAGTTTTAATATTTTTTGTATGTTTTATTTGATTTTATGAAAATATATTTATTCTAACATATATATACTTGCTGAGTTTTAAATTTTTTATCTATTTTTTAACATTTGATATTAGAGTGTCCTTGAATATACTTGCAGAATTATAGGCAAAGGAGTTAAAGAGTTTTTGTTATTTTTTTATTATCCATATATGTATTGGACTCTGTTTCACAATATGTTAAAATTTTATTTAGTTGATTTACTTATAATCTATATTATTTGTAAATATCTTTATTAACATGGATATTTGCACAGGTTTTATATAGCATGGTTCAATGTTTGGTAGATTTTTTTAAGGATAAAATTTGTTATAAACAAGCTGTTAAATTAATTTTTGGGTGCCAGACAGGGTAGCTCAGTTTAATCATGTATCTGATGTTAATCATTATGAACATTATATTATTTTGCTTTTGATTTTGCTCAAAGTCGACCCAACAATTTGGGTTTTTTCCCGTTTAATTGAAAAAAAAAGTTACTCGGATTTATTTAATTATCTATTCAGGTCAAAATTTTAGCATTATGCTTGTGAACTGATTTGTCTCTTAAATAATATTATATGCTTTATACGACTACATTCAACAACCTGCATTGTGTCAATAATTGGCATAGTATCAATAATATACTCTGAATATTCAACCTGAAAATATATTACTTGTAGAATTATTTTAAAATATAAGATAAGTTGTTATAGTAAAAAAAGTTATAAGTACTAAATAAACCAATATATTCATATTGTAACTTTCTAATGCAACTATGAGAGCTGTTAGTGGTTTTTTCTTATTTATTTTTAGTAGTCTAATAATTTTTTCAACTATTGACTCTCATCGTTTGACAAATGGTTTGCCATTGTTCTCTACGAGGATTGGACTTAGTATGTTTTCGATTGCACAAGAATTTGAGTATAATTTTCTCATGTTTGACCCTTCTACAATAATTTGCAACTCCCCCTTCAAATGGTATAAAATTAAAACGATAATACAAGACCGATACTGTGGGACTGTCATCACAAAAACTGTTAATAAGTTTATGATATCTCTATGACTCAACTCTCATCCAAAGTGTCAGAATTGAACCTCTCAAATGTATATGGTCCTCTAATATCTTTTCTCCACCGGTGTAAAATACATTTTTACAATAAATCAAATGATAAATTAAAGAAGTTTACGATACAATAAATGCATTCTACCAATACCATACAATAAATTAATTGTCTGCTGAAAAATAATTTCTAAATTCAAGCAATTTACAATTTCACTTCAACTCATATTCTTCTTAGTTGTGAAAAGCAATGAATATCATGGTCTTGATTTGGTTTTCAGCTAGCATAATCTCATCTCTCACATGGTAAGTATATATTGAGCGATCTTGTCTAATGAGTAAGGTATAACAGCACATCAATCGTTTTAAACAACTGCTTTAATTTTTTATTTGTATAGAGTAATTGAAATTGTTTCTCAATCCCAAAATGATTTATACAAGAAATAACATAATTTGATTAGCAAAAATACATAGCACGCTCCTATTCTATTTTATTTCTTAAATTATTATCATATTATTCAACAATTATTTTAATGATACTTTCGAATTCAAAAAGTATGTATGAAATGTGCCCCCTACATTCAAAGAAGAGGAGAGTTCTACCCATCTTTCATCAAAAAATGCATTCATGCATTCACTAAATTGTATCGTAGACATTTCAACCTAAAATGATTCCTTAACATAAATAGAATTCCAATGATAATACTCACTATACAACAAGACAACCAAGTATTATAGTTAAGCCAATAATATCAATTAGTAATTGCCAATTATCTTTAAATTCATTAATATCCTATGAGTTATAAACACATTTATAAACGATGCTTTTTATTTCATGATATTAAGAACATGCATAATAATTTCTTGAAGACTTGTGAAAATCAAAGCCTATAATGTGTTTTGGGCAGTACTCTTATAATCATACCACACATAGCATGATCTTGATCCATATGATTGCATGTTAGGCTCTCTTAGACATATACCATAACCAATGCTCAAATAACAAAATAAAACCTTTTGTATCTTCTAATTATATCAATTAACTCCTAAACAAAATCAAGTGGCCGTGATGATCCACTCCACCAAATGATGCAAAGGGCGTTTCGTATTTGCTTATCAGATAAGCCATATTAAATGTTACGATATATTGAAATGCTTTATGCATGGTCATGCTACAAGCTTAAAGTATATTTTGCAAGTGTCACTCGTCATTTAAATCCATTAAATAAAAAATTTATCAGCATTTTTTACATTGGCATGAAATAATTATAGAGTGCTTCAACATTACCTTCACTTAATAGTAATTATTGTGCCTACTCAAAGTTGTTTCTCGCATCTTGTTCTTAAAAGGATAGTTCTAATACATACTATCTTTAATAACTAATGACTTACAGTTTTGACACTAGCAAATGACAACTTGATCATTTTTAGCTTAGGTTTTTTTTTTCAATTTTTATAGAGAGCAACTTTTGTATAGCATTTCATTAATCTAGTTTGTTCTGGACTCCATTCATGGTTATATTTAAGTACAATTGATGATAGTATAAATTTTTTGTGATCATATAATGACGCATTAACTTTAATTTTGTAATCTATTCTTGCCAATTCGCTTGATTCAAGAATATTTATTGTATTATTATTTGCTGAACGATGATAATTACACACATAAGTAAATATCTCATCATCCCGTTGATACCATTCTTTGAACTTATTCTTGTCACCCCATTGATACCATTCTTCAAATTTATTCTCATTATCCAAAAACTGAGATATTTTAGATATCATTCATAATATTATCTTACCTTAGCATTGTCATTGAATATCATATCAATATGAGGTTCTTCAACAATATTGTGTGTTGATAGTCCCCCAACCCTTCCTTTTGATTTGTTTTCATTTAATAAAATTTATTTTTTTTTATCTAGAGTCACTGATTTCACATAGCAGTGTGCATGAACACATTTAATTTAAATGGCAAATATGAGTGGCAAATTTTGCTTCTAATTTTTTTATAGCATGAACAACAATCTATAGAAGCAAAATTTTCAAAAAGAAATAAGCTATAAAATACGCTATGCACAGCATTGAAAATCTATGGAACTATGACTCTATTTGTGAGAAGCATGTTTCTCAAATACATCATGAATCTTTGTTTTGCCAATAAGAAATGAACCAAATACAAGCATAATGATTCATTTCCGAGATAAATAGAAAAAAAATTCAGTTTGTTAGGTATTTCAAATTGTAAGATTTGTTACATTCATTTATGATCATCATTCAAAAATAGGAGACCAGCACTCTAATTGGTGGATTTGAAATCTGCACCTTGCCAAAAATTCTAGAGATGTCTCCTCTTTGTTACATCATTTCTTTGAATTCACTGAAATTCAATACTCTTCATTTAAAATGTTCTTAAAAATGGTCTTCCTTTGAATTTAAAAACCCCAATGCCTTTTTCCTCTCATCTATGTCAGCAACCCCAAAGGGAAGTGAATGGGGGATAAAAGAATAAAAATATGCTTTTATCATAACAATTAACTAACCGTAAAGTTTAGTATTGCTTATGAGCACAATAATGTAATAAAGTTTAGAGTAAAAAAAAAAATATAACAGACATATATAATATGATTTTTTTAAAGATAAGAATAAGTAACTGCTAAATTACTCATAAGCACAATAAACTGAATTAGTGTAAGGAATGAAAGATAGGAAAAAAATAAAGTCAGATCAGAATAAAACTAACGGACATGAGAAATAGTTCAAATATCTCCGATATGTAGATGGAGAATTGAACAAGTTGCGAGAAAGAGTCGATAGTTCAAATGATTTTATTTATTTTTTATTTTTTTTAAAGGAGCAATCGGTGATGTGGCCCTTTTCAGTAATTGTGGCGGTGTACATATATTTCTTTGTTTTAAGTTATTGTATTTTATAATATTTTTAGGGCTGTATTATCGCGTGCCAGATGTGGTTTACAAATGGGCCCCAGTGGCAGCTGTAATTGTCAAATTTAGGGCAAATTGCCAAGACGTCCCAAGGACCAAGCTGCAAAATAAATAATTAAATAAATAAACTAATAATTAAAATAACGTGAAATTAAATGGTAATGATAAATAAATACGACCGTTCACTGGTGGGGTTGGTGGCTGATACCGGTAATAGTATTAAATTCCCAAACATGTGGAGATTCTTACTTCCAGCCACGATCTATCTGTCCTTTACCATGGGACCACTTTTATCAAAATAAAATAAAATAAAAATATATTAAATAGTTTTTTAAAAATATGTTCAATAAATATAGTTAAATGACAAAACATCTTAATTATATGTAACTAAAGAAATAAGGTTTTATATTATCCAACATTAACCAAGAATTTTTAAAGTAAATGTAACAATTTTTTAATTGGATATGAATTTTAATTTTTAGAATTTTTATTATTGCATTTCTTTATAAATTAATTATCCATAAAAATAAAATGATATACTCAAATTTATATGGGTAAAATTTTAATTTGGTTAAAATAATCTATAAAAATAGAATTACATTGAAATAATTCTTATATCG
Organism: Nepenthes alata; assembly: GCA_028571085.2. NCBI lineage: Eukaryota > Viridiplantae > Streptophyta > Magnoliopsida > Caryophyllales > Nepenthaceae > Nepenthes > Nepenthes alata. The sequence goes on from JAOVVI020001590.1 coordinate 22,747, forward strand.
AAGAATTAAAAGTTAATTTTGTTTTTATCTCTCTTTAGGACTTATCGATATTATTTCTATAAATTTTTACACATCTCAAAATAGTGGGTGAAAATAATCTTTTATGGAGTAATATCAAATAATTAGAAAATAATTTCTCTTTCTTCACTCATTAAGGTTTATATAAATTCTTTCTATAATTCTTACGCATCTCGAAATGATGGGTTTAGATAACCTTTTATATGGTAAGATATGATTATTATTAATTTACCAAAGTGTTCCTCATTTTCAACAAGGCATGTGTTTTAAATAGGCATTTGGGCCTTTGCATGTGAGAAGAAAAGTCGTGAACTTGCATATTAGCGCCTTATGTGTAATAGTCGATACATATATTTTGAACTGAATTATATTTTTATATTTAAATTTTTTACTATGATAAAAAATTTTATATTTATATATTTTTATAGAGTAAAAAGTTTTACACTTTTGTCACAAACAAAAAAAAGTTTTGAGCTTTTTTTTATAAAGTTGACCATTTGTTATCTTTTTTAAAATTATTATAATAAATTAAATAGAATAATATATTTAAATATCTTAATATACGTAGACATATTTAAGAATTGTACTTATCCCACGGGTGAAAAAATAAAATAATTTTTGATCTCATCTATAAGAAATAACTTTTAAACAACTTGCATACTGATCTAATTAACAATATTTTGACCTAAATTGTCAAATATATGTGTATATAATTAAAATTTAATAAATTAATGAATTATTTGCTCTTGTTACATTAGTTATTTTTCTATCAGTAACATCATGATTGCTTTTATTTGATACTGAAGTCTCCCCTCGTGATTTCAGACATATGTCTCCCCTTAGATTTAAAAGACTTAATGCTTCTACTCCTAATTTAATTTTGTCCATTTTTATCAAATAAAAATCGATTTTCCAGCAAACAAGTGTTTGTTTTTAGAATGATGTCTGATAGCTTTTTTTAAAGTATTTTTTAAATATTATTCAATATATGGGGTCTTGTTGATTAACTTATGTTAATAGATTTATATAAGAATTATTTGAT